>PVIC010005704.1:0-56808 GCA_004025085.1 Thryonomys swinderianus | reverse complement strand
TTCAGGCTGGCCCTGAGCTCACTATGGTGCCCAGGCAAGCTGCCGCGAACTCAGCAATCCTCCTGTCTCTGCCTCCCGAGTGCTGGGATTACAGGCGTGAGCCACCACGCCCAGCATTATATGTGGTAACCGGGGATCGAACTCAGGTCCTTATGCTTGCGAGGCAGGCGCCGGAACCACTGAGCTAACCCTCTGGCCCGAGAAAAGCAATCTTAAACACTAAAATACATAAACTGAAACATGAGATTTTAAAATCCAGAAAAGAATATACAATTTAAACAATGCAAAGACATTAATTTTTCTAGTTAACATATAAAGACATGTAAAGATGAAACTAACGTTTGCAAAAAAGACGCTTGAAAGTTGTTTGAAAGGCCTCCTTGTTATGCAATTTCCTTTTTGTTTTTGTTTTAATGTGGGCTCCTCCAGTTATCCTGACCCTTACAACTTCTTGTTTGAAGAAATACTTATTTGGGGGAAAAGTCAATCACAACGCACCAAAAAAAATCAAGATGTAGTTTGCAAACACAGAAACCAATAAAATATGAGATGTTTGTTCAATTATTCCATAATATCAAATTATCAAATGATTTATATTGACAGCACAGTGAATACAACCATAAATTAATCATGACCTTTGTCCTTTTAGGCAATCTATTCAGAAAAGAACAAGAAATATAAAAATATTAATGATCCAGCTGCAAACCCAACAACTAACTCACAGTGGAGTTTGTGGTTTACATGATAATTTTATCCACACCGTCATGAGTTAAAATGGTGTTAACAGAATTTGCACCAATAGCTAATGTCATACCACATGCTCTGAATCGTGGCTATATTAACCAGTTTTACTAAACATGTTAACAAAATTTTAATTTCTCTGCAAATATTTTTAAAATGTATCATTCCATAGAAGATGTAATTCTCCACTCAGAATGTTAGAATTATTTCTTTAAAAGTTAACATATTAAAGCATAAGAAGTATTATTCACCAACATTTCAACGTTTTGTAAATGGTACCAATAATATTAGGTTTTCCTAAGTATATGTATGTAAGTTAAAAATTGACTAGGGCTGGGGACTTAGCTCAAGTGGTACTGCGCCAACCTTGGACGCACAAGAGCCCGAGTAAGATCCCCCAGTAGGGCAAAAAAAAAAAAAAAAAAAAAATTGACAAAATCTCCATTGTAGATTAAATCTGGTTTTGAGTATTTTTAATGGAGAAAAGCCTTTCTTGGATGGTAAATATGTAAAACATTAACATAAATTCTTAGCACTTAAGCAATCTGAGGAAATGTTAACTGAAAGTCCTAAAATAACATTTTCTTCCCCCAAACAAGCCAAAGAATAACCAGACGATTAAACAGATACAATTAAGCAGAAAAACTTATACAGTTTTTAGAGTTGAAAACTTACTCATAATGTGGCATGAGTAAAGGAAAAAATGTATGTTTCTAAGTAATAGAGAACCTTCTATACAGCTATTGCTGTATTTAGAATTAGTTTTACAAGCAATTGGCAGCATGAAGTTCTGGGGCTCCGTCCTTTTAGATGTTAATGGTTTCCTTCTGTTAATGACTAATGATATATTCTGTCTGAGTTTAAAAATAGAATGTAGCATCACACGAGTCCACGTAACTGTGGCTTTGGCAATCCCTTAAGGGGGGCAGGGAGGAGAAGCAAGAGAGCAATTTTATTGTGTTTATGTTTGACTGGGAGAAAAGTAACCCCTGGATGACCTCCATGTCCCCAAGTCTGAAATTCTAAACTTCGTGCAGATGTAATAAATAATCTCTTGGGGGCTGGGGGAAGAGGAGGGCGTTATTTTTAGACAAGGCAAAGTTTTCCTTTCCTCACTTAAGACTTTATTTTAGCAGGGAATTTTTGAATAACTTCTTAAATTTACTGAGAGAATGCATCTGTAGCAAAGCTTTATTTTTGGAAGACAAGGAAGGGATAGGTGGATGCATGGATGTGCTCTCTCTATTTCAGTTCCATTTTAAATTAGTGAAGTACGGAGGAGAAAAGGAATAGATGGCAGGCCACTCAGCTTTTATTCCTCTAGAATTACTTATGAACCATTACATTTTACAGCGGTGTGCTGTGACATGGAATTAATGGGCCTGACATCTTAACTGAACCACTGGGAGAAATGCACACCCGAGACGGCTTCCCTAGGGAAGGACAGAGCACTTCGGAGCGCAGGGAGTGTGGCCGTATCTGAACACTGCACATCTGCTCTGGCTGGCGAAACAGCTTTCTGAAAAACTTGCAACTGTGGCTAAAGGGATGGCAGAGAGCGGCATAGGAGGACGCCCGGAGGCAAGGTGCTGGCAGTGGAAGTCAAGCGTAGCTTTACAATGAAAAACATACTTTCTTTGATGAAAGTCATTGTAATCGAACACAACAGTAATCGGTGATGTTGCTAAATAATTGGATCTTTTGGGAAAATAAAATGCTTCCCAAGTAACTAAAAATCTGACATTTTTACAGAACTTGTATATGCAGGTTTGACTGTTTACAGTTGAAAATGTGTCAAGAGTGCTTGAATATATTCTCCAAAGTTTAATTCTTAATCAAATTTGACTGGCTTATGGATTTAAAAATCATCAAGATATCATGCGATTTTTTTACAACAACTTTTTCTGGCCATAGATTTCAAAACAATGGCACTAAATTTTGCTGGAAATACTTAAAGTCAAACTCTTATTCCAATTCACTGGACAGAAACTTACAGGTGGTATCTCAACGTGGAGGAACTCTGATTCTAATACAGAAAAAAAGTGAAAAACCTGTGAAAACAAAACCAGAAAAAGCCCTAACTCATAATTTAAGGTAATTATTTAGTCCAGGACTAACATTAAAGATGATTTATTTCCTCACCATACTTCTTTAAGGATAAACAGACACGTTCTGGCCTCCAGGCCTTTGAACTTAGATTCCCTTTTCCTGGAACTCTATTCTTCCACCAAATGTCTTTTAAATATCACCCATTTAGTTAGGTCCTTCCTCCCCACCTTATTTTAAATTGCAATCTTATTCTTTCTTGTTTCTGATCTTCTAATTTACGATGTAACTTTTTATTTTGCTTATTATCTTCCCACAACAGATTGTGAGCTTTAGAGGGCACGTTTTTTGTTTGTTCATTGCAGTAACCTCAAATTAGGCACAAGCTATGTATTTGTAGGATAATATGTCTAGTTTAATAATTTGTAGATATTAGGCAGATAATAGCTTTTAAAAATTAGACCCCTTTCTCTTTCTATAATACAGATTAATTAGCCCTTTAGACTTTTCACTAAGTGAAAATAGCCTGTCTTTGGATCAATAACTATCTGTTTGTAATTACATTCAGCCTGACTCTGGGCAACTGTACTTTTCATTAGTGCAATCTTACTACACTGCTCTACAGAAGAGATGGATGGAACTTGTACATCATTAGAAACAGAAGGATCTCAGTGTACTGCATTCAGTGTATTTATGTGGATATATCTACATAAAGAATGTCCCTGAGGTCTCAATTCTCCTTTCCTCATAGGAGATGTCTCGGTACTCGTTTTAGTTCTATTTGTTCCTCCCTCCGAGTTCCTGGACCCCAGCCCTGTCACCCCTCAGACTCTTCCCTTGTTTCTCTTTCTGTCTTTCTGTAGAAGAGCTGGGGATAGAATCCAGAACCTTGTGCATGATGGCAAGTGCCACGGTGCCACATCCCTAGCTCTAACCTGTTCCTATGCACTTATCACTGACTGAAACTAATACTTATGTGTTGTCTTTCTGGTAAAGAAAGTGTAAACTTCACAACAAAGAATTATCCTGCTCCACCTATCAACAGTGTTGAGGCTGAAAAGTCCTAATTGTTGTTTTGAGGTCATTACAGAGAAGACAGTAGCCTACCATTCTGGTCCCAATAAAATACAACTCCTGACCTGTCCTTAGCTCCTCTCTTCCTTTTTCATGAAACTACATATTTTCAGTGACAGCCTGCAAAGCATCAATGCCTTTATGCTAATTACTCTGCTTATAGTACAGCATGTGAGTATCCTGACATGTATTACCTGTTCCTCATGGAGAATAACTTGACCCTTGAGAGGACTTCCCAGTGGTGCCACCATCACAAATGGATGCCAAACTCCACTGACCATTCTTGGGAAGACATCAAATAAGTCCACAAAAAAGCCACTTTTCCCAGTCATATTCATAAAGTATAAGGAGATAGGATTGCAGGCAGCGGCATACAGATTATTTCCCTCATTTTCTGAAATGACAAGAAGTAATTAATTTAATAGTTTGTTGCTGGTTTTCTAACTGGTCAGGAGGTCTAGGGAAAACTGAGTGATGAGGTCGAGAGTTGAAATTAGCAGATGATTTGTAGGTTGATAGACTGAAAGAACAACAAAAGCAGCTGCCTATCACAAGAGTAGATATATTCATATCTATCCATTATAAGAAATAAATATCTACTTGCTCTCAAAAACATACCACACTTGGGCCGGAGATTTAGCTTAGTGGTTCCAGCGCCTGCCTCGCAAGTGCAAGGTCCTGAGTTTGATCCTGGTGACCACATACACCAATGCTGGGCATGGTGACTCATGCCCACCAGCAATCAATACCACATACCACGGTGCTGGGTGTGGTGGCTCACGCCTGTAATCCCAGCACTCAGGAGGCAGAGGCAGGCGGATTGCTGAGTTCCAGGCTTGCCTGGGCCACACAGTGAGCTGAGGGTCAGCCTGAACTACAAAACGAGACCCTGTCTAAAAAAAAAAAACAAAAAACCATACTATTTCATGATAAGACCATTAAAATGTTTAACAATGTCAGGAAATTCTTCCTTTTGCTCCAATTAAAGCTTATTTTCTCTTATTCTGTAATTGCTTCAGAAAGACAACAGTTTACCAACATCTTCTATTTTTGAATCTCTCATTTTCCAGTTTTAGAGAATTAGAATTTTCTTACTGTAAATAAGAAATTCCCATTTTAAAAATCTTAGCCCTATGGATTTTCATGCTAAACTTTTATTCATACTTCAGTATTTCTTATTAGAAAAATCTCTATTTTTTGGCTCTAGATACTTCCATAGGTCCATTCACTTCTTTCTGTTTCTAGTGCTGATGAGTCACTAGAAGAGCTAATGAAAATGAAAATGCAGATTCTGACTCAGTAGGTCTGTAGTGAGGTCTCAGACTCGTCTTTCTAACAAAGTTCTTAAAGATGCTAAGGCTGCTGGACTGAAGTCTTCCCTTTCAGTAACCAGGCTCTGAACTAAATTTTTCAGAATCTCACATGATCCCTCAGAGGAAAGGTATTAGCTACTTTTGTCTGATAAATACCACTGGTGTCATCTATCATCAAGGTATGTATTTTATAGTGGTCATCTTTTCTCAACCCAAAATTTAGACATGAAGTATTGCAAGAGATACTTAGACTAGGGACCATCCCAGAACATCTGGACCCTGTTCGTGTGTATAACTGATCTATAAATATTATATATAACATTATATCAATATTATATACAGATATATATTATAAATATTACATATAAATACAGTTAAATAAATGAGATAACTTTGATAAGAAACATCAACAGAAGGGCAGAAGAACATAGATATTTTTAGGAAACTAATGTGAACTGTGCATGTTATAGTTTAAGTATGAGACCACAGAGTTTATTATTCATGGATTTTTAAATGCTTTAAATGTTTATAAACACAAACAAGTTCAAGTTAACATTTATTGGACACTTTCCTGCACAGTATAGGCCCATGGAGAGCACTGTGAGAATGTTGATAAGGATGCAGCTTCTTCATCTCACTCTTGTTCTCTTCTTGAAGTCAGTGAAGTACCTGCCACCTAATATTTGGCTTAGACACAGAGATACATACGACCACCAATTCTAACCCAAAGAATTGCTCTCTCCCTTTACAAATGTATAGATTAAAAAAACATCTCCTCCCCAGAAAAAAAACCTCCAAATTAAAAAAATAACAAAAGCCAGTTTGGAAACAAAGCTAATACTAAAGGGGTTAAATTATATTAAAGAGAGGAAATGATTTACATTTTTCAGGAATAATTCTGACTGACAGGGCTATCTATAATACTGTGTTGACAAGAACAAGATTGAAAGAAAGTTAAAGGAGAAAAGTGCTACAACTGATTGTTGCCTGCCATAGGTGCAGGCCAGGGGTCACAGTGCACTTCATAAGGTTTCCATGAGACAAGAGCCAGAATTCCAACTAACACAACCCCCTCACCATACTTCCCTTTCGCAGTAAATGCAAAATATCTTCATCAGAACAGCAATCTTTCACAATAATCATCAATAACAAAAACTCTGCAAATAGTTTAAAACATACTTGTGGGGGTGGGTAGGGGAATGGGAAAATAATGAGAATTAAATTGTGTCATATACTGACTGGTACAAATTCCCAAAATTGAGTGTGATCATGATGTGTATATACAGTGTACCAACAAAGATAAAAATTAATTAAAACAACATACTTCAAAAATTTTAGATAATAAACAATATCCATAGAACTTACAGGAACAACAATAAGATACTCTTTCCTAATAATTCTGATCTTAGTCAAGTAAGGCAAACTCTCCCTTCTCACATTGCTTCTGTTAGATCACTTTCATAACTGGCATGAACTGAGGAACTTCTCTGCCAAAAGGTACCCAGGGTCTGCTGCGTGAAATCAGTACGTAATGGCAACGGGCCAGAAGTGGAAATGCCAACAATTCACATTCTTTTTTGCTGTTCTGTACAATGAAATGTTTAATGACAGCAAAGCATTCTGACCCTGCTTTTGTGGTTCACACAATCACCAAACTGGAATCCCAGCCAAAAAAAATCCAATGTTTCTCCTTTTTCTTTTCCCTTCTATTTTTAGCCTGTGCCTGGGTGTGTTTAACTTTGTGCTACAATTTTAATGAGAAACAGACATTCACATACAAACTCAGCTGTGCTTATGTGGACCCCACAACAGCATTTTGTTAGGTTCTTAGAGGAAATTAGTTCTAAATTATATGTAATTGCTATCCATTCCAAGAATGACCGTCATCAAATCTCTCATAGAGTTCGTGATGTCTGGCGATTATTTAAAAAAAAAAAACAATGCAAGAAGACAAGATCAAAAGAATAAACTGACATACCATGTGATGTAGCAATGTCACAGATCAAATTCGTTTCATCCAGTGGTAACCTCCAGGAGGCACATTCCTCGGTAAAGCTGAGGGACCTTTCTTCATGTCTCTCTAGTGGATACTCTTGTATGTTTATATGCACTGGGCCCTGAAAAGAATTAGTTATCTGAGTTAAGAAATTTGGATAGTAGCCAAAATGAAGAAAAGCTAAAGTTCTTCTAAAATATAGAATTTATATTCAAGTTTTAAATATCAGAATGTTTAAAAAGAAGGATCTCACTTTATTATCTGACACAGTAGTTACAACAGTACCATGTCTTTGCATTTAAGTGCTTCCATTTGTGCTAGCTTAATAGCTCACTTTCTTTTTGCTTTTACTCATGATATATACCAGATGTAAAGTCATATAAGATTTCTTCTTCCTTTCTTAAGCTAAGAGCCCATTCACTTAAAAATCAGGACCCAGGGGCCAGAGATTTAGCTCAGTGGTTCCACCAGCGCCTGCCTCACAAGCGCAAGGCCCTGAGTTCCATCCCGGTAACCACATACAATACTGGCCATGGTGACTCACACCCACCAGCCATCAATACCACATACCACAGTGCTGAGCGTGGTGGCTCATGCCTGTAATTCCAGCACTCAGGAGGCAGAGGCAGGAGGATTGCTGAGTTCCAGGTTTGCCTGGGCTACATAGTGAGCTAAGGGCCAGCCTGAACTACAAAGCGAGACCCTGTCTCAAAAAAAAAAAAAAAAAATCAGGACCCAGAGCTGCCCAAACTAGGAAAAATAATTTATAAATTAATGAACCAGGGCCAAATATATTTCCATTGTGAAGAATAATCTTATATTCATATATGGAAATGTAATGCCTGAATGTATGACTTTAAATTAAACATTAAAAAGCTATAATTAGGGCCGGAGGTTAGCTCAGTGGTTCCGGCGCCTGCCTCGCAAGCGCAAGGTCCTGAGTTCGATCCCCGGAAACCACATACAATGCTGGGCGTGGAGACTCACGCCCACCGGCAATCAACACCGCATACCACAATGCCGGGCGTGGTGGCTCACACTTGTAATCCCAGCACTCGGGAGGCAGAGACAAGAGGATTGCTGAGTTCGCGGCAGCTTGCCTGGGCACCATGGTGAGCTTGGGGCCAGCCTGAACTACAAAGCGAGACCCTGTCTCCAAAAGGCAAAAAAAAAAAAAAAGCTATAATTAGCTGCACGTGGTGGCTCACACCTGTAATCCCAGCACTTGGGAGGCAGAGACAGGAGGATTGCTGAGTTCTAGGCTTGCCTGGGCTACATAGTGAGCTCAGGGCCAGCCTGAACTACAAAGCAGACCCTGCCTCAAAAAAAAAAAAAAGCTATAATTAAAAGTTTTTGATACCCAAACTTACGGATAGTCACTGGTATTACTTATGAAAAGTTGAATATTTCATAGATGGTGATAATTATTCAATATACATATAAGAAGAGGAAGTAATTTAATAATGTCATGAATATTAATTTTGGGTACTTAGACATGACTTCCTGGAAGAACTCTACAGATGCAACTAACAGTTCAGTGATTTGTCTGGCCTACAACCCTTAAATAATTGAAAATATCTGATGTAGATATTAGCATCCACATCTTCATTTTGATGTAGTCTGTTCCTCTGGGGCTAGAAGATGAATCCGCATTCTTCACAATTCTTTGAGAAACATTCTGTAAGTGATTTGGGTTCTGGCCCTTAGACCCATACTCATGAGATTTGTAAGGCAGAGAGACGTAGTAGGCATCTTCCTGCAGCAACAGCAGCTGCAGCAGCAGCAGCAGCAGCAGCAGCAGCAGCAGCAGCAGCAGCAGCAGCAGCAGCAGCAGCAGCAGCAGCAGCAGCAGCAGCAGCAAGGAAACTCTTATGGATATGGCCCAAGCTCTGAAAGTTTTACCTACTGCCTGTTTTTGTAAATATAATTTTAGTGGATCACAGCCACAGCCATTTGTTTGTGTATTGCCATGGCTGCTTTTGCACTGTGATCACAGAGTGGTGTAGTTGCAACAGAATCTGTATGACCACAAAGCCTACAATATTTACTTTTTGGTCATTTACAGAAAAAAATCTGCTGATGCTTCTTTCCTGTGTAGTCCCAGCAGTGGGGTTGGTGCCATGTGCACACTGGCTTTGAAACTTAAGTGCATTTTTATCCCCTGACTTCTGATCTTTTTACCTTTTTGACTATGCTTACAAACACCTGCTTTCC
The DNA here is from genome assembly GCA_004025085.1 of Thryonomys swinderianus. Classification (NCBI taxonomy): domain Eukaryota; kingdom Metazoa; phylum Chordata; class Mammalia; order Rodentia; family Thryonomyidae; genus Thryonomys; species Thryonomys swinderianus. The sequence continues at coordinate 47,424 of PVIC010005704.1, read as the reverse complement.
CATGGTAAACTCCTTTCTACTTGGAATAATTTCTACTATAATTACCACTATTCTCCTTTACCATTTCACCTAAAGACAGTAGCTATCAACAATGTGAGGCCAAAAAGATACTGAAAACTGAAAAAGCATAAATTTTTAATTCTCTCAGAAAACACAGGTAAAGACAAATATCACAGAGTATCCATCCTAAGGAAGCATACAATATACTGACAAACTGCTGAAACACAAATTAGTGCTTAGAAATTCTATCTGGCCATTTGGAACTGCTTACATTGAGTTCCCTGGAGACCAGACTGATTTGAAAGAGCAGAAGCTAAAAATATTGGAACGAGTCATTTCTGAGACTGCAGAGATTTTCTACAGGGAAGATGTGGAAAAATTTGTATGATTTGTAATATTACAAGATGAAGTAATAAAAATATCAACCTTTACGTCTATGAAATGAGTTTCTGCCGGACACAAGAGTTTTTGCATTCCTTGTCTTGCATGACCAGTTGTCCAGTAGCCCATGAATGTCTGCTCTGGCAGAGGCAACCTGTCAATGATTGGAAAAGTAAGCATTCTTCTTGCTTCCAAGTCAAAGGAAAAAATAATGAGCCACACAAATAAATCTGAAGAATGTTTCATTTAGAAGTTCTATTCACTTAAACTATAGTGTATAAAAGCACATTTGGAATATATATTAAGGTGAAAAACATACTTTATGTCAGAAACTCAGAAGGTAAGGTCCTAACTCATTTTTATCTTCTTTCTAAACTAAGCTTTACATATTTTTCCTTGAATTGATACAATATGTAGAAACTTAGTATCTAAATTCCTAATAAGTTATAGGAAGGCCTAAATCAAACTGGAGTAATCTATCTGCAGTCTATTCTTTCAAATTTGCAATTAGGTAATAGCCAGTATACAATAGTCTTAACACTCATATTTATATATTGCACAGGGTAAGTTTTACTGATTTTATTTTAGCATCTTAATATTTTCCTACTTTGAACTGATATGTAATATATGTACCAAAATGTTCACATAAATAAATATAGCACTTTGCTGTGAACATTCTTGTGTAAGCAGTAAATGAAGTAGTGCATTCCAACACCCAAATGCCCTCTCAGAACCATCTGCATTGCTTCCCCCACTATCTTGGCTTCTAATGGACTCATTCTGTGTATTTATTTGGAACAGTTTTTAAATAAAGTGATTTACCAAAGCAAATATGGCAACACTGAACTATGAAACTGCAAACAGTATGAGAATAAAACTTTCACTTTTTTTTTTTTTTGGATACTGGGGAGGAACTCAGGACCTTTCACTTGTGAGGCAGGGTCAGTAGCACTGAGCTGAAACCTTGGCCCAAACTTTACTCCTTTTTTTTTTTTTTTTTTAACTTTTTAAATTTTTATTTTATTTATTTTTATTTTTAAAATTAATTTATTTTTTAGTTTTTTGAGGCAGGGTCTTGCTTTATAAGTCAGGTTGGCCCTGAGCTTGCTATGTAGCCCAGGCAAGCCTCAGAAATTCCCCTGCCTCTGCCTCTGCCTCTGCTTCCAGAGTGCTGGCATTACTGGTGTGAGCCACCATGCCTGGCCCAAACTTCACTTCTTAATCATTCTCTTATTTGAATCTTTTAAAAGGGGGACTGTTGATTTGTCATTTAATTCGTTAGAAATATTTTATTCCATACTAATTTAAGCAAGAAAGATTCAGAGTTAAATTTTTTCTAAAAATAATATGCATATGGTTACAAATTGAAATGTATACTTTGAGAATGAGTTGAATGATTATTAAAAGACTACATACTTATATTTAGAAATAATTTTGTTTTCAGTAAAGTAGTCTGACATAGTTCCACAGGCTTAATAAGACCATGTAAGGCTTTTTTGCATAATAAAAGGATTAAACATCTAGTGGAATAGGCTTTTTGTCCCTTTGAAATGCTAACATTTGACATAAGTGGAAAGCAAAAGAAATTTACTTTGTAATTGTCCTAAGTCATATGACACACACTTGCAAAAGGACACGTGCCTTCTGTTATCTATAATTTGAAATACATTTTAAGTACCTGGACTATTGTTCTGATTGGTGACTTTTATTTTTTTATTGCAAGAGTGTATGCATGTGGGAGTGCTGATTTGGGATTATCTCTTAATTGTGTCTTACAAATGTATTAAGAATTCATTTCTGTGTTAATCCAGCAGACCCTGAAAACCTCTCCTAGACTGGAGACACTCTCTTCCACTTTAGAAACGAGCTGTGCTCTTTATTTGTTTTCACAAATTCACTAAAGCAGAATTAGGTCTGCAAATGCTAAACGAAGGAAGGAAGGGAGGGAGGGAGGGAGGGAGGGAGGGAGGGAGGAAGAAGGTGTATTTATTTCTCTCTAGCACAGAAAGCATCATATAACAGAATACAAAAGAGATCTGAGTTTTTGCTCTGGTTCTTTCATTAACCAGCTAAGCAAGGGAAATGTCAGGCAATTCTGAGTATTGATTTCTTCATTTGTAAATGAAAGGAAGGAACTGGGATGATCAAGGAAGTGAGAGCAGGAAGTAGCAGTTGAATTAAAGGCCTTACCTGGGTGCTGCAAACCGCAAAATAATCAGAATGAGAATATCTATACCTCCCAATAGAACAAGTATGCTTTATTGAAGGAAAAAAAAACTTTAAACACATTCCAAAACAGCTATTTGAAGACAACAGAAGAGTTTTATATTTTATTATCTAACTAGAAGAGAAGAATTGCTTAAAAGCCAGGAGTGGTGGCATGTTCCTATAATTCCAGCCCTGGGGAGGCAGAGGTAGGAGGATTGCTGAGAGTTTGAGGCTTGCCTGGGCTACAGAGTGAGTATAGGACTGGCCTGAAAGCGACAGCCTGTCTCAAAAAACTAAAACAACAACAAAAAAGAATTGCTTAATAAAAATGATCCTTGGTTGATATCTAGTTTAAAACATGGATTTGAGGCCATGAGTATAGCTCAGTGGAAGAGCACTTGCTAAACAACATGCATGACACCCTGGGTTCCATCCCCACCACCATGGCCAAAAAAGGAAAACAAAAGTGTATCCATTAATAATTTTACAAAACAACGTTCAGATGCTTACTAAGGAAAAAATAACTTTCATTCATTTGAGAAAAAGTAACTGCTTAACTTACAGTTTCTATTCACAATGCCAAGGCTGTTTCTAAAGCTAGCTTTGAACTTGCCAACTCATTCTAAATAACAGTCATCAAAATTACAGGCTGCCTGCTTCTATCCAAAAACAGCACTGGCTGTTTGGTTGGCAAGTATGAGAAGGACCTTCAGGTACCCCATATAGAACTTCTGGAACCACATAACAAGATGCCCCCGGCAACGACAATGCTATAAAACACATGCAGTGTGTCTTCAGTTGCACAATCAAACAGACTCCATGCTATTCCTTCATTATGTGAAATGTCATCTCCACTTTCTTTCTCTGGATGCCAGGCTGGCCAACTGAGGTAAAACATGGACCCTCCTTTTATTTCCACTCCTAAGCCCTCCCAAAAAAGCTGTGAAAAAAATCTGAGCATTCTAACATTCTCCCCTTTAGTAAGTTAGTAGTGAGGGGGGAAAGGGAAGCAATATACTTGGGTACATGAGCAAATTTGTAATTTGAAACATAATCATCATAAATTTTGGGGTAACACTAAACTAATAACTAATTAGTAACAGTCCCTCTATTCTTTTTTTCTCAGTCCTTCTCTTCTCTTAGAGAACTCTGTCATCTAATTCTGACCAGACTTAAATTTTTATATCTGATTTGACTGAAACAATAATGGCGTTTTCCATGGTTTTAAGACCCTGTCACATGTATTGTTTAACTTTGTTAAAGTTCTAGCGGGAATGATGTCTGGATTTGATTCTAAAGGGTGAGGAGGAGGAATTTAAGGCCTATCAATAGCACTACATCTTATCTTCAGTGTCATTCACACATTTTTTAAAAAAAATAATGATGTATTTCAATTCATATGTTGTGATGTTTCTTAATCCATTGTGGAAGTAATAATAAAGATCTGGAAGTACAAGTTTTAACTAAAAGAAAAGTGAATGTTAAAATTATGACTTAGGTCAAACTGTAACACTGGAGCTAGTTACAGAGAGAAGAAAAAATTTTCCTAACGCACACATATAAATTCTTAACACGATGCATACGAGCACCAAAGTCAAGTAACTTCATCTGAACAGTATGCAACAGATTTGTGTTAGACTGCCTCCATGAAGAGGTGAGCTGGGGTTTCACAAAGCATGTTCTGGCAAATTTCTGCCTTCTCTGAACCTTTGCCAATACTATTTCTGGAGTATGAAAGAAAACACATGAAAAAGATTTGGATCTTTCTAGGGGCATTATGCAATTGGAAGTTGTTGACATACCTATTATCAACAATTCCTAAAACATTTCCTTACCACAAGAACTACTAATTTTCATGGGAATAATGGAACCCTTCAGGGTAGTTCCACTGACTGAAAAGCTCAACAATTACTACCATCTTTGAGAAGAAAAAGAATGATTCCAATTTTAGTGGGCCTCAATTATTTCTAATGTTTTAAACCTTACTTCTGGCAAAAAAAAAAAAAAAAAAAAAGTCACACTGGCCAACAGTATACACTGAAGACTCTCCTAGAAAAATCCTGACAAATACTTCCCACTTCAGCTATGACCCCTTCCTCTTACTTTCCAAGCAAACTATAACACGGTCTCATCTTGAACTGCTTCTGACTGCTCCAGAACATATATATTTTCATGTTTCATCAAGCCCATTACCTTTGCCAGAACCCCTTTCTGTTACAGCCTCTTTGGTGAGATCAATCTCATGCTTAAGGCTCAATCCAAATATCAGTCTCCTTTGCATCCCTCTGCCACAGACCTTTCTGGGCAGATGAATTCCTTGCTCTTCTGGGATTCAACATAAACTCACTTACATGAAACTCTTAGGAGTCATATAAAACATAATTTTTAAACGTAAGACATGAGAAAGAATATAATTTTTGGATGAATAGGTCACTAGTGAACCTATGAAATCCCTAATGAATATTTTTATATTTACTAAAATAAAAACAGCACATTAAAGAAAGAACATACAAAACCCCCATGATTACACACAATAATAATGAGCACTGCTATTCACAGTGATATATTCTTCCTTGTTTGAGACTTTAGAATCTTCCTTCCCTACAGTCTCACATATGGCCAGCAAATTAATTTTTGCTTTGCTGCAAATGATATGTACATGAGTAAGTGCATGTATTTTCTCCTTCTGTAGTGGTTCTGCACTTGGTATTATGGCTTTCACTTTATAACTTATGACTTGTGTGTCTCTGTCACCTGGATCCTGCAGAGGCAGTAGGAATTCAGAGTCCTCTGGATGCGTGGGACAGAAAAGCCAGGTGGAGATTCGCTCTTTCTGGAGGGCCCTTCTCCAATCTACTCCCCGGCCCCCGGTGACACTGTGCAGTCTCCCTGCTCCTGCCCAGCGCTATCCTGTGCCAGGCAGATGTTGTCAGCTTGCTCCACATGTCTCTGGCTTTCTTCGTCCTCGCACAAGCTGCCAGACTGTAACTCTGGGGCCCAGGTTTCCTTTTCTTCAAGTTTCACTGCATAAGTGTCTTCTTTTTTCCTGCCATCTGCTTTATCAACTGCATCAATGTATTTTCACATATTATATTCTTCCCATTTTCTAGTCAGCTACTATAAGAATGCCTAGAGTGAAATTTTCCCACTAGTTTAAAACTTTTTCCAAAAAGAAAATTTCCTATAGTATTTCTCAGAAGAAAAACCCATAGCACAAAAACTCTACTGTTTGAATATAATGTTGAATTGTAAGCTTGATAGCTTTGAATGTTTTCCTTACTATATTGTTGATTCATCTGAGAGTAAAGCTTATACCTTCCTCACCTGACTCTCGGCATTTAGAATCCACTGTGATGCCATCTTTCTCTCAGTGTCATCATTCTTTTCTATGCCACACTTACAATGTGGGTCCTAACCTGTCATCGCTTGGACTCCTGCAACTGCCCCCCACTTGTATATCACCGCCTTTCAGCTTATTATCCTCAGAAAAGAAAACAGGCTTTTCTCAAGTAGGAATCTGATCATGCTCCTGTCTGGCTGAGAGCTCTTCCAGGTGCCCTCCTGGCTCTCCTAGTGTTAAGTTTCACCACCCAGTATGCCCTCACGTAGGCCTGAGTGTTATTCACCAGACTATCTACACTCTCCACGGTGAAGAAGTACTCTGCTTCAAGTGTTTCCCTTTCTTTCTTTGCCCGGGGAAGAGGAGGCACTCTAAAGATTTAGCTTCTTCATCCTCAGTGGCTCCTGCCAAGGACAGACGGCAGCCTTCCTACTTCCTGTACGACCTCTTGTGCGCAGCTCTGATATAACACAAATCACTCTTTACTTGGTTGCTTTCTCAATTAATTGTGATTTTTTTTTAAAGGAAGACATTGAGTCTTATAACTCTTACTCCTTACCTAGTGTGTACCATGTTAGGGCTTACAGAGTAACTGCTAAGTGACTAGATACTTGATTACATTAGAACTATGGACATGTTGAACGGCTTGTTTTCTCTTCTCAGTGGCAATCTATAATTTAGCATGTTACATCTTTCCTACCATGTTCTGACTACATGCCTTACCATTTCCCTAACTCAGAAGATTCTCCATATGATGCTGTCCACTTTATTTGCCAGGTATATTTAGAAAGATGGCTACATTAGGGTTGAGGATTTCTCTCTAGCCGGGTGACAGGCTTTTATAAAACCCCACTTACAAAAGCTTAAAGGATCAAAAATAATTCTGAGAGGCTATTTAAGATGTAAATGAAAGAAGTTTCATACATCTTGCAAATTTCCATGTAGATTGGGTATATTTAAAAAATTTTTGCACTCCTGTAAAGAAACTAAAAGCAAATGAAATGGCTGTGAAGCTGCTTTATAACATAGCAAGAGAATATAGGATGAAGAGCATAAAAATATAAAACCCAACACCACCCTTCTGCTTGTAAGAGCTCTAAGATGACATTATGTAGATTTATTATTTTTGGAAACTGAGAGCTCTTTTATGAAGTGAAAATAAATCAATATACAGAGGGGAAATGCATACCTTAGAACTTCATAATCAACACTGTGACCTTTTTTTTTAAAAACCTCTCACTACAAAAAGAAAATAATAGCACACAATAGTTTGGAGAAAGGAAAGAGAATCTCAAAACTACAAGTAGACAGTATTTTACTTTTAAGGGATAAAATAGTAAACTCAGTCATTCTTACTTCCAAATAAAAATCTAATGAAGTTACTCCAGAGAGAGGCCCTGGCTAGGGAGGTTCTTTTTGATGCCTGTGGCACTCTGAAGACCCCATAGTTGTTTTATGTTAGAGAAGTAGTTGCTACTGCTGGCCCAAATATATAGGATAAGTTATTAAAACAGAAGTCACCAGCCATGGTACTACATCGCTATAATCCCAGTGCCCAAGAGGCTGAGACAGGAGGATTACTGCAAGTTTGAGGCCAGTCTGGGCTACACAGTGAGTTCTAGGCCAGCCTGAACTACATAGCAAGACTTTAAGAAAAAAAAAAAATCACAAAGTCAACTAAATTTGTCTGCAAAAAAAACCCCCAAAACAAAAAACCAAACCCCTAAAACTAGTTCAAGCATTGTGAAGATCAGTGTGGAGGCTCCTGAAAAAGCTAAGATTAGAGGTCCCATCTGACCCTGTCATTTCCCTGCTAGGTATATACACAAAAGAATTAAAAGCATCATATCACAGTGACATATATGCACCCATGTTTAAGCAACTCAGTTTATCATAGCTAAATCTTGGAAACAGCCCAAATGCCCATCAACAGGAGACTTGCTAAACAAGAGGTGTTTTTTTTTTTTGTTGTTTGTTTGTTTAGTAAAGTATTACTCAGCCATAAAGAATGATAAATCTGGGCCGGAGGGTTAGCTCAGTGGTTCCGGCGCCTGCCTCGCAAGCACAAGGTCCTGAGTTTGCTCCTCAGAAATCACATACAATGCTGGGCATGGAGACTCATGCCCACCGACAATCAATACCACATACCACAGTGCCAGGTGTGGTGGCTCACGCCTGTAATCCCAGCACTCGGGAGGCAGAGACAGGAGGATTGCTGAGTTCAAGGCTTGCCTGGGCTACATAGTGAGCTCAGAGCCAGCCTGAACTACAAAGCGAGACCCTGTCTCAAAAAAAAAAAAAAAATGATAAATCTGAATTGTTTCTCTAGTCTGAGAAACTTAAGGTGTAGATGAGGTCCAGGACGTATAGCAGGTATTGTGAAATAGAATAAAATGGAAGGAGAAAGGAGGGTAGGGGAAAGTAAAGAAGGAAAAGAAAAAAATTGATGTAATATACACGGAAACAATATGTATATGGGGGTGGGAGTTGTAGGGAGGGCAGGGGAATAGGAAAAAATGAAAATCAATATATGCCATGTACAGGTACAAATTCTCAATGATGAATGTGATCATGATGTATATATAAACTGTGCCAATAAAATCAATTTTTAAAACCCTTAAAAACTACCAAAGTCTGTCTGCAAATAAAGAAAGTTGGCGTTCCTTGGAAAAGAAAGATAAGTACTGAACATGATCCTGTAACACATACTGCAATGACATGTAAATGGCTTTTATAAGGGGAAAACATTCTCAGCTACCTTTACTGGGAATACCGCTAGCACATTATGATACCAGTTAATAAGGTAATGAATGAGTAATAATATAAGGCACAAGAGTTACTATTTATTCTGTCTCCCTATTCAGTTATGGTCAGTAAGTCATATAATTTGAGCTGAAACCATGATGAGAATTTAGTTGTATTCTACATTTGAATTTACTCAGGTGCCGCCCCAGAAAGGTTTGTCCGGATCAGGCTGAACCCAACTGACAGAAGCTATATTAGCTCTTTCTCTGGGCTAACTTAGTCTGCCTTAGAACACAGGTGTTATTAAGCCAAGGACAGAGGACAAATCTCAGTTGTAATGACTTAAAAGCTACTCGTACGGCCACATCTAACACTGACAATGTGAATGATCACAGTTTTGAGGATGGTAGTACTAAGTAAAGGATTCTGTACAGAAGAAACTTCAAAAATAATTATTCTAATCATTTGGGAATATTTGTGAATGCCATCACTTTTTTGCTGTTGATTAAAATCTTTACTGAAGGTAAAAAGTTTAAGAGAACTCACTCCCATCTTACAGGAAAAATGTTTTGATTTGCTTCTGCAATCAGAGACAGATGATAGAAATTTAAAGAAAACAGTGGTTAAAACAATGGGCCTAGGAATGACTACAAATATAGTAAGTATATTATGTTTGATACATATCCTAAAAGGGTAGGAAATAAATTTGTAAAGACAAGTATAGTATCCATTTTCTTTGAAATCTCAATATCCAATTTTTTATTGTTTTGGTTTTCTGCAGTGAATAGCACAATAAACAAAAAGCGGTTTTGAAACCACACAGATCTGTGCTTGAAATTCCTCATCCTCTCATTTACTAGTTACTTGATAAATTAATCAGTTACCTAATAAAGATAGTTACTTAATAAATCTATTAATAAATTAGCTTCAGGGCCAGGGAGGTAGTTCAGTGGCACTATGCCTGTCTGGCAAGTTCAAGGTCCTGAGTTTGATCCCTGGTACAAAAAAAAAAAAAGCTCCAGTTGCTTAATCTGTCAAACAGACTCAAATGCACAAACACACATATTCCTAAAACCTAACAGATAAAGAAAGTAGAAAAAAATGTAGATAAAGGAATTTATATTTGTAAAGTACTTAGAACACATAGTAAAGTACTTGATAAATACTAACTCCCTTTACAATTGATGCTTTAAAAGTGTGTTATTAGGGACGGGGTAGAAGTAGTTCAGTGGTATAACTCATGCATACAAGTGTAAGCCCTGGGTTTAATCTCTAATATTTAGACACAAGTATTATTTTTATGTTTCCGCTTGTCAACACATTATCTAAAATGCTATAGAAAAATTCAACATTGGTAATGCTCTCATCTGCCACTGATAAAGATGTCAATGTTCTACCCTAAGGGCAGTGATATAATGTATCCTGAGCTTTACTGGACTTGAAGCAAAAGCCCATGAAATAGCAATTTCAGAACAGGCCTTTACTTCAAACTTATTTCACTTAAATTAAAAAAACATGGGGCCAGAGGGTTAGCTCAGTGGTTCCTCGCAAGCGCAAGGTTCTGAGTTCAGTCCCCGGTAACCACATACAACGCTGGGTGTGGAGACTCACGCCCACCAACAATCAATACCACATACCACAGTGCCGGGCATGGTGGCTCATGCCTGTAATCCCAGCACTCGGGAGGCAGAGACAGGAGGATTGCTGGGTTCGAGGCTTGCGTGGGCTACATAGTGAGCTCAGGGCCAGCCTGAACTACAAAGCGAGACCCTGTCTCAAAAAAAAAAAAAAGAATAATATAAACATTTTGTCATTATCATATGTTTTAAATGTCACTATGCTTTTTAGACATAAAAAATGCTCTCCCCAGACAGACTGCACATCTAAAAATGACTGTCATGTGTGACTGCACTTTACGAATGTCCCATGCCTGGAGAAGAAGCATCCTATAGCCTTGCGCTTTACTAATCAGACGTCCTGTTGTTGAGCATTGTCTCCATTTTCAAATTCTTCATTTAAAATATTTTAAATCTCATTTTTTTAATTGAGCAAGATAACTGAATTGATGAGTTCTAGAACCATAATAACTAATGTTTTCATTACATGTTTTTAATGGATTCACATTTTTTTTTTTTCTTTTTGAGACAGGGTCTCGCGTTGTAGTTCAGGCTGGCCCTGAGCTCACTATGGTGCCCAGGCAAGCCGCCGCGAACTCAGCAATCCTCCTGTCTCTGCCTCCCGAGTGCTGGGATTACAGGCGTGAGCCACCACGTCCGGCATTGTGGTATGCGGTGTTGATTGTTGGTGGGCGTGTCTCCATGCCCAACATTATATGTGGCTACCGGGGATCGAACTCAGGTACTTGCGCTTGCAAGGCAGGCGCCAGAACCACTGAGCTAACCCTCCGGCCCTTAATGTTTTTTTTTAATATAAATACTTCATAACATGTATGAATCTGCTTCTCATGATTAGATTAGCTATTTTAAGCTTAAAAGCCAAGGAATGGAGAAACAAGGGAAAAGAAGGGAGAAGAATCACACAAAATTAAATCTCATTCATTTTAGGCAACTTTCTTTTCAGCAAATTAAGTTTGAGAGCAAAGGTTTTAGAAAGAATCCCTTTTTTAGAAACATGTGACTTCTATTAAAACAAAGGTTCAGAAAAATTAAAATGATTGGAAAGTAATCAATTCTCAGTGTGTGAACTAACATACCATTATAGGAAAAGGTCCAGAAGTATTTGTCAATAGTTATTTCTGGATAGTAGAATTACAGAGTTTCTATTTTCCTTTATTTATAAAATGGGATGTCATTCTTTATTTAGTGAATTTGTCTCATAAAGAAAGGCAACATAGAAAAACCTCTTTAATTTCCTCAAGTTTTAATTATACTTGACTGATAAAAATGAATGATTGGTATGCTGTAACTAGTTTTCCAATATCAAACAGGCAGTAAGTGCTTTGTGGGAAAAAAAAAGGCTTAAAAATAAACTAAGTAGCATTGAAAAAGAAATCAAGGGCAAAGAATTTAAAGCAGAAAGAATAATCAAATGGTTTACAGATGTGTGTTTCTCAGAGTGAACAGGGAAACACATGAAGATAACATTAAAAGGTACAGAGAATTTTTCTGTATGTTTGACTCATTTAAAAATGACCACAATCTTTGAGAATAATTCTTTTTGTTCCTTAATCAGAAAGAAACTGTGGCCAGTTCATTTCTTATATATGGTAGGTATACAAAGATTTCTAGAATTTTAGTGTTCCTAAATAAATTATTTTAGCTTACTTCAGGATATTCCATTAGATTACAGAAAAAGAAAAACTTGAATGGGAATGAAAAGATCTCTAAAATGATCACTGTTGTACCAGATGTCCACATTAATCTGCTTTTTGGCTTACTATTCATTTTGAAATATGGCTAAAATCCAAGAATTTGACTTTGTCACAACTGTCTGAAAAATAAGAATGTATGTATTTATATGTACATGACATCATGGTCAATGATGATCTCCAAATGTATCACTGAAAATCCTAATGTTCTTTAAACAAAAACAATTAGTAATTTTCATTCTCCAAATAATAACTCTGATTTAGAAATTGCCTCTAAGCTGCATAGCAATATGCTTATATGATTCTAAGAAATGGAATTAATATTACAGCTATTGTAGCATTAGCCCTGCTTTCCAACCACAAGCAAGTTATATAACCTCTTTGTGTCTCAGATTCCTCATCTACAAAATACAATTATACATTGTAGTGGAGGTCTCAATAGCCAATTTTGACTGCAGTACTAAAATGTACATTTATTTATAGACTGGGAAATAGAGCTGCATTATGGCCTTATATCACTATACATAGAGAAAGATACAGATATAATTATATAATAAAAATATGTCACTAGGTTTATTTTAAGGGTTATGTACAATCATATAGAAGAAAATACCTGGAAATGAGCTTGGTTCATAGCTAACTAAAATATTTCTGTTTATATCATCATTATTCTATTATCAGCATCACATTACTATGACAATGTTAATGTTACAATTACTGTACTCAGAAGTATTTATATGTTATTGGGATAATAATCCATCCTAGGAACTGTTGCATAAAAAACAGCATACAAATTGAAGAAAAAAAGTATATGCCATTTAAAATAAGGTTTATAAAAAGAAAATGAGATTTTTCTTCTTTAAAACAAATTTTTTCAGCCAGTTAATGTTTATAAATTACTCTGAAACACATTTTTAATTTGAAAGTGCTAATGTACTAGGAGTATGTTTACTCTCAAAAGAAACTTTGAAATAAGAGTTCACTTGGGGGAAAAACACTCAGAGATGGGTGACAACACTGCATCATTTAGGAGAACAAACAGGAAAGTCGCAGCGTTTCTCTTTAGAGAATTTCACCAAAGAGCACTGAAATGACATCACCATGTTGGAATAGCCAAAGTATATTCTGATTTTCATTGATGAAGGAGCTGTAGATGACTATACAAAAAGTGACTGAGTAATATCTTGAGCCCAGTATGTGCCTTATATCTCTTTAAGCTATACATAATAGCTTTCCATCCTCATCTTAAGAGTGGGTAGCCCACCTTGTTCTAGACTCGATTTCATTTCACACCCATCCAGTAAAGACTATAGTTAAATTAGAGAACAAGAAAATGAATAGGTTATAACAGGACTTTTTCACTCAGGGCAAAAGTATATTGATAGTAAGTGAATTATTCTCTCTTCCTTCTCTCTTAGGAACTAAAATCCAACGTGAATCTTCAACAACACAAAATCTACCAAACTGGGTTGAAGGACCCAAGAAGAACTAGCTAGCCAGCAGTCCAGTACACAAAACCTTTAGTAAAAGCTACACATGTCAAATCTCAGACTGCAAGGAGATGGCTTTAAATCTTCAGAAATCTATGCAATTATTATTAATTGTGTGGTATTCTAGAAAGAAAAATGAAAGTATTAACAAAAGTTAAGTATGTTTTATCTAAAATGGACAGGAATAGAAGTGTTATGGATTTTGGATTTTTTTCAGGTCTTGGAATATTTGTATACACATAATGAGATATCTTCAGATGAGGCTCAAATCTAAACATTATGTTCATTTATTATTTCATGTGACTTATAATACAGTCTAAAGGTAATTTTATACAATATTATTAGTGTATCTGCACTTTGACTGCAACTTATCACATGAGGTCAGGCATGGAATTATCCACTTATGGCATCATTTTGGCAATGAAAATATTTTTGGAGAACTTTGGATTTTGGATCTTTAGATCAAGAATGCTTAACCTGAGCCAGAGATTTAGCTCAGTGGTTCCAGTGCCTGCCTTGCAAGCACAAGGTCTTGAGTTCAATCCCTGATAACCACATACAACAATGCTGGGCATGGTGACTCACGCCCACCAGCAATCAGTACCACATACCACAGTGCCAGGTGTGGTGGCTCACGCCTGTAATCCCAGAACTCGGGAGGCAGAGACAGGAGGATTGCTGAGTTTGAGGCTTGTCTGGGCTACATAGTGAGCTCAGGGCCAGCCTGAACTACAAAGTGAGACCTTGGCTCAAAAACAAACAAACAAACAAACAAACAAACAAACAAACTTTACTGAAGATCTATGGTGACAATAACCACGATTCTAACTTGGACCAGGACAGTCTTACTTCACGTCTTTACCAAGTTACTGTCAAAAGCTCCCCCTTCTATTCTAAAAAATGTCCAGTTTAGACAGCATTTATATGGTTCTATATAGTAAAGTGCTCTCAGATTACCAAAGGGGAACCCATGGAGTAAACTGCAAGCTCTCAGAGGGCAAGATTGTGTCCTTTCATCTGTATGTCTGACCCAGGTTATAGAGGCTGAATATATGACTAGATTCTCAAGCCATTATTTGTCCACTTTTTCATGCTACCCTCTAAAGTACAAAGCTGATAATTTGAACTAAATAGTGCTATGGAACCAAAGGGCAATAAAGCAACAAGTACTTTTGAGCTATTAAAGTTACTGTAATTTATGGTTGAGGAAAAATGCTCTGAATCATTGTGAAAATTATGGTCTACCATTAACTCCACCCAAAAGGAAAATTCACTTATCTTCTACATCTGCTATTAGTTTATTTTCAGCTATCTGTGGTGGGTGGATAACTAGCTGTTTCCATTCCCATCTGAAGCCCAAGTCTGACCATCTTGTCCCCAGGTGCAGTGTATGGTGGCTTTTACTTGGAAGTACTAGAGCCAGAATTACATTGTCATTGCAAATATTAACACGTCATGGCAGGAACTTTTCAGTTTGGAAGCGAGAATGATAATACATAACTTCAACCATTAATCTGCCTTTCTCAGGAACTGATATTGCCAATCATTTCCTTATGATTGACTGTACCAAATAATGTGTGTTTTAGTTTTTTAAAGTTGTGCAGGCATACTGAAAAAGTTATTTTTAAATCATAAGCCTATTTTCTATGAAGTTAGAACTATATAAATTTATTAAAAAATAAAAACCATTTACAACTAAAAATAAAGATACAGCTCATAGAAAGGAACTAAACAACTTGAATAATGTGTTATACCCATTAAATTACTGACCTACTTCCAAAATACCCACAAGGACTGCTAACCAATCAGTAAAACAGTATTGTATAGAAATGTGTATGTAATAGTGACTGATATCTACTATTGCTGAAAAACCTTATTCAATAATACAAAATAATATAGTGATAATTTGTGATAGAAATCCATATTGCATTTTTATCACAAAAGGGAAATATTTGTTTCTCTTTAAGAAATTTCTATTCTGTAATAATTCATTTTATGGGTATAGTTTATGGCAAGTTTTTATAATGACTTTAAAATACATATTGCTTCACTGACTTATATTTAACAAATGTTTTCTATATAATCCCTTCTATATATTAAAATGAAATAATGACTTGCTGTAAGAGTAATTATTGACCCTTACAAATTGTTGGTATTTGACTACATTTTATAGTCAAAGATGGTAGCAGATATACTAGCAATAAGCTATACATATTTAAAATTATTTTTTTCCGGGAACTTGTACCACTAATAAAGTCCATTTTTTTTTTTTTTCTGGCCAACAGGATATTTTCAAGATTCTTTTTTTTTTTTTTTTTTGAGACAGGGTCTCGCTTTGTAGTTCAGGCTAGCCCTGAGGTCACTATGTAGTCCAGGCAAACCTTGAACTCAGCAGTCCTCCTGCCTCTGCCTCTCAAGTGCTGGGATTACAGGCTTGAGCCCCCAAGCCCAGTAACTGTGGTATGAGGTACTAATTGCCAGTGGGCATGGCCACCACGCCCAGTATTGTTGTTTGTGGTTACCAGGGATTGAACCAGGGACCTTGCGCTTGTGAGGCAGGTGCTGGAAGCACTGAGCCAAATCTCCAGCCTCAAAATTCTTAATTAATGCTGAGTAAGTAGCTTATAATTATAACGGAGGCAATCAGCTCCTGTTATAATTACAAACCTATTTCTCCTCACTACTGTTTCATCTATGAAGTTTAAATAAGTAAACAAAAATCTCAGTTAATATGATTATAAATTTAGAAACTATCAAAATAAAACTATTTGGTGACAAAAATAAGAACACCCTAACAAAATATACTTCATCTTTTATGCATTTCTTGTGTGTGTATACTGATTTCACTCTGAATTTGAAATAATGAGAATTATAATTCAACAAAAGAACAGAGACTGTTAAATAAACAAATATTTCCCTTTATTCAATTATATTACATCTACTCATAGAATATTTATAATAATTAAAATTCTCAATTTTTAGGTCTATAAATAATACTATTTAACTGAAAACCAGGTGGTAAATAGCAGCATATATTTGGAAAGGTTAGTAATGGAACATGATTTCCATATCAGCTCAGCTTAGTATATAACAGTAGAGCAAGAATTATCAACATTTAAGAATCAGGAGGGTAGTGCCCAACATCATTTTATCAACAGTAAGTTTGCCTTACTCCTTTGCCAGGTGCACATTGGTAGGCTTTGCTCCAATAGGTATTCCGTGTTTGTGTAAAGTGTTAATCAAAATCTCCCTCATGTCGTTGTTGTAAGAATCAAAATCAAATACATTCCGAACCACACTGGACAGACCTTCAGTAGGAAATTTCTGTATTAAAAGAAGTCATATTATATATGTTACAAAGTAAGTAATGTTACAAGATCTACAAAACTGATACAACAAGGATGTATAAATGAATTTTAGTAGAAATTTACTGGGATTGTTAGGTAAGGGTAGAAGGAATGCATACATTTTCCTCTTTTATTGTTTGCTTGGACAGCTTAATAATATTTTACTTTATTAAGTATATACTCGAATTTGATGAAAAGTTTCTCCTTTTGAATGTTGAGGTAGTGCTCAGACACGGCTTCAGTGGCTGTCATTGTTTTCTGAATCCTCTTGTCTTTATATGAATAAGAGATGGACCAATTTAAAAATGCTACTTTAGCCGGGTGTGGTGGCTCACGCCTGTAATCCCAGCACTCAGGAGGCAGAGACAGGAGGATTGCTGAGTTCAAGGCTTGCCTGGGCTACATAGTGAGCTCAGGGCCAGCTGAAACTACAAAGCGAGACCCTGTCTCACTAAAAACAAAACAAAACAAAAAAAACACTACCTTAGTAAAAGGGAGTGTTAAGGATCAATATAAAAGTATTTAGAAAACTCGTAGTATATGAATAAATGAAAACAGACACATCAATAAGCAAAGAATGGAAGAATACAGAAAGTTCTAAAAGGGAATAGAGAAATAGGGAAAACAAGCAAACAAGTAGCACTGTAGCTAAATACATTTATCAATAAAGGCCTAGTTTTCCTAGGCCTTTATTGTTTATGTTTTGATTTTGTTTTATAAGTAGATCAAAGCTTTCTTTTTTCCCCCAAATACATATTTTTACTTGACAAGTAATAATTCTACATACTCGTGGGAAAGTGACAGTTCTATATATAGCCACATACATATTATAGAAGGATTAAATCTAGTAGATTAATATACCCATCACTTTTCATACATTTTTATTCTATAATATACATTAACTATAGTCATGATATTGCGGAGAACTTCCTGTCTAATCAAGTCTTTGTTTTTCCCTCTTACATTCATCTTCTTTTTTGTCTAACTGAATCTTTGAATCTTGCTCTCAACTTTGTTTTCTTTTCAGGGTTTTCTTGGAGGGCTGGAGACAGGATGAATTCAATAATTATTAGGCTAGATTGGAAATTATTATTTGTTTTATATGAATGTATAAGTTTTGTTTTGTTATTAAGTAGACTGTGCTGTCTACTGCTTACTTTTCTTGTAAAAACTTTCTTGTAACATTTATAGCTATATTAATATTGTTAGGACCTACTGTTTTCTATCTCCAGCTCATTTGCTTCAAACTGAAAATATTTTCTACTCAGACACCATATGCTTGTTGTACAAAGCCGTATAATAGCAGAGTAATGTTTTGACCCATCTCGTCTCACCTTCCTGCCTCACACCCTCCCCCATAAAGCCTCTATCAAATTTCTTAGCAGTCCGGCAATGACCATGGCAGAAACTTGCAAAGACAATTCAAAACCTAAACAGATAATATCTGTTAGTCTTCCAGATTTATGATTTGGATTATGACAGTTAGTAGCAAGTCATTTTACAGATTAGATACAGAAATTGAAAGACCTCATATAATTGTGTAGTCTGAAAAAAACCCTAAAAAACCTGACAGCTACTTGTAAACATCTGGATACAGGTGTGTGCCATACCTGTAAATGTTTGACAAGGTTGACAACTTCCCTGGTGGAATAAGGATAGTTAATAATGCCCTGGTCAGCCAAACTCCTCAGCTCCCCAAAAGCAGCCACAAGCTTCTGAAGGATCGGTTCAGGCACATTTGGTCCATACTTTTTGAGCATTTCGAGCTCTGAATGGGGCTTGGGGTTGTCAACAGCATGGCAACTAAATATGTCACCTAAAGGAAAGAGAAGATTCACAATCAGCTAATCTGTTATATGGTCACAGGGGAAAATGCAGTTGTCCTTTTAAAAAGTTGATGGTTGTTCATCAAAGCACAGAAATCCATCTAATTATGAAGTGGTACAGAGAAAAAAAATGACTGAAGCAGAACAAAACAGTATGATGGTTAGTTCATTCTGCATCAGTTTGTTTTTGTTAAAAAATTCAATAATAGTGATACATGTTTTTTGAGGGATAATAAAATGTAACAGAGAAGTCTCCATTATGACTCAGCCAATGTCATCCTTTCCCAAGAGGCACTCAGTGCTAACTGTTGATACATTTTTCCAGACTTGCATCAGTACTGTTAAAAATATCCATACATGCAGGCTGGAGATTTAGCTCAGTGGTTCCTCGCCTGCCTCGCAAGCACAAGGTCCTGAGTTCGATCCCGGTAACCACATACAATGCTGGGCGTGGTGACTCGCACCCACCAGCAATCAATACCATGTACCACAGTGTGGGGCGTGGTGGTTCACGCCTGTAATCCCAGCACTCGGGAGACAGAGACAGGAGGATTGCTGAGTTCGCAGCAGCTTGCCTGGGCTACATAGTGAGCTCAGGGCCAGCCTGAACTACAAAGCGAGACCCTGTCTCAAAATAAAAATAAAATAAAATAAAATAACATAAAATAACATAAAATAACATAACAAATTAAAATAAAATAAAATAAATAAAATAAAAAAATATATATATATCCATACACGTGAACAGAATTTTAGTGATGTATTACTTTCCATTAATGTAAATAAATGCCTCATATGACTTTGCCTTTTTTTTTTTTTTTTTTTTTTTTTGAGACAGGGTCTCACTTTGTAGTTTAGGCTGGCCCTGAGCTCACTATGTAGCCCAGGCAAGCCTGAACTCGGCAGTCCTCCTGCCTCTGCCTCCCAGTGCTGGGATTACAGGTGTGAGCCACCACTCCTGGTACAGCTCTCCCTTTTTAACAGATATGAATATCTTCAGAAATGATATACATTCACCATACATGAGTGCTTCTTTATATATATTTTAAAAGAAGGACTTAATATCACTTTCTAAATAATTTTGTGAAGATTTCTTGAATGTACATCACAGGTTAGTTTTAGGAAGAAAATCTGCAGAAATGCTATCTAAATTAGAATCAAGGAGAGGACTGCAGAAACAAAATCTTCACCTGTAATCTAGACCACTAGAGAAACGTAATTTATGCTCCAAAGAACCAATATAGCCAGGTAGCATAAGATTTTTAATTTAGAAATCATCTAAATAAATCTGGTGTGTGTGCATGTGTACATGTGTAGGTATAGTCATGTATATTTAACACTAATATAAATGATTATTGACCCTTCTTTCCACTCAGTCATCAAATAATCCTTGCCTTCATGGGCTATACATTTTAGTACAGGGAGATAAATGATACAGATAAGTATTAGAAAGGATGTGTTTCAAAGAAAAATGAAAAATAAAGCATAGTATAGGATGGTGGCCATGGTGGGAGAGGCTCAGACTGGCTGCACAGACACAGTAACATCTGAGCAAATGCAGACACCTGGGGAAGGAGCATCCCAGGCAGTAGGTGCAGCTCTGCTGTATCCTGGAAGGGAAGCATGTCTGGCGTGGGGAAAAGGAAGCAGGACAGCACAGTGGCTTGAGTATAAAGGGTAAGAGGGAAGCAATTCAAAACAAGACAGAACACAGGGTCAGCAGTCACAACAATGTGGAAGGCATGCTGCTCAGCACACGTAGACTGTTATAATGACCTGCAGTTACATTCTGAGTAAAACTCGAAGCCAGGGATGATTTTTAACAGAGAAGTTAAAAACAGAATACGGAAGTGTGTTCAGAGATCTGTTCATGGGTCTAGCACTGCTGGACATCTTGTTAGGGGAGACACTGACCACAATGACTGCACCACAGTCCTGGGAGACTTTCTCTTCTTTTCTCTGGAACAAGCTAGGGCATGCTCACTGTCTACTGTGAAGATTTGGGGTAGCTAAGCTTAGGGTTCTCTCTTCTGTAAAGAATCTAATCTGAAGTACATGCCCGGCGCTCTTCACACTGCCCTGTGGGTCAGGGCTTGAGAAAGAACACAGACGCTATTCTGTGCCTGCTGCTTTTGCTCTGTATAATTTCTTCATCTGACCCAGGAGTCTAGTTTCTTCTGACACAAAACTGAGGCAGACTAACTTATTCGATGAAAGGAAGTGTAAAAATCTAAAAATCTAAGTTCACAGTTTATGGCAAAAGATCCCTATTCTCTAATAGAGGAGTATTAAAATAATTCAGGTAGAAGCCCAGTGTCCTAATGAATAAGGCACCGACTTCCTAGAATAAATCTGGTGAGAGAAATTGATGGTTTGGATCAGAATGGGGGCCAACAGAAGTGATGGGGAAAAGATTATTCTGAAAATAATTTAAGGGTATAGTGAATAAGGTTTCCTGAGAGACAGTAAGAAATAGAAAGAAAAAAAGAAAAGAAACATTTTTGGCCAGATGTGATAGCATGCACCTGTAACCCTAGCAAGGTCACAAGTTCAAGCCCAGCCAGAATAATTTGGCAAATTAGTGAGATCTCAAACTAAAAAGAAAGAAAGAAAGACCAAAAAAATAAATAAATAAAAAGGACCTGGCATAAAGCCCAATGAGAAGGCCCTGGGCTCATATATATGTATATATATGGGCTACGAAGGATGGAGTTACCATCAAGGGAAATGGAAAGATTATAAATTAGTTTTAAGAGGAAAAGTAAGTTCATGTAGACATGTTACACCCAAGACACAGGAGCTATGGATAGAGATATGAAGTTCAGGAGAGAAGTTTGTACTAGAGATAAAAATATGGCAATAAAAGGTATAACATATATAATCAATGAATATTTGAAAAAATTTAAAAATATTACAGGAAAAAATACACTGCCATTAGTCACCCTCAAAATACTTCTCCTCACTGCAAACACACTATTCCATCATCTTTGTGGCTTTCTGAAGCCATTCTGGATGTCTTCTTTTGTGAGTATTTTTTCATGGATCCTTCTCTGTTCTGAACTGACTCAAAACATTTATGGCAATTTTTGCACCAGGGATCAAACTCAGGCCCTTGTGCTTCCAAGGTAGGTGTGGTACTACTGAACTAAATTCTCTGACCCACCACTGAGCTAAATCCCCATCATTATAACAATTTCTGTCAGATAAAAACTCTGTGCTGTGTCCTTATCCACTAGGTCTGACATCATATGACTTCTGGCTCTTCTCTAAAGACTATGAAAGGTTAACATTTTGAATAAATTTAGGTCATTGAGGCAGGCACAACAACAATCTTTTTTTTTTTTTTTGAGACAGGGTCTCGCTTTATAGTTCAGGCTGGCCCTGAGCTCACTATGTAGCCCAGGCAAGCCTCAAACTCAGCAATCCTCCTGTCTCTGCCTCCCGAGTGCTGGGATTACAGGCATGAGCCACCACACCCGGCACTGTGGTATGTGGCATTGATGGCTGGTGGGCACGACTCTCCACACCCAGCATTGTATGTGATCACCGAGGATCGAACTCAGGGCCTTGTGCTTGTGAGGCAGGCGCCGGAACCACTGAGCTAATCCTCCAGCCCCACAACAACAATCTTAAAAAATCACAGAAAAGGACAGAAAGTGACAAGAACAATGGGATAAATAAGAGAGATAAATATTGAAGACAGGGGGAATATTTGAAGGGGGCAATGTGTCTTTTGTAATAGTTTTACAATTTAAACATATTCTTTAATCACATCACATACAAATGATATTTTAGATCATGACATGCTCTTATTTTACCACGGGAATGAGTTTTGATAGGTACAAGAGGGTTCCAGACATTTTACCAAGGTTCCAGTAAGAAGATTGATTAGGAATAACAACTAAGTAGAAAAGAAAAGAGAGCAGTTGAGAGCCGGGCATGGTGGCTCATGCCTGTAATCGCAGCACTCGGGAGGTAGAGGCAGGAGGATTGCTGAGTTCGAGACTTGCCTGAGCTACATAGTGAGCTCAGGGCTAGCCTGAACTACAAAGTGAGACTCTGTCTCAAGAAAAAAAAAAAAGAGAGAGAGCAGCTGAGAGAGTAGTGAAAGTCAAATGCAAGAGGTATCAAGAAAAAGAGTGACCAACTGTATGAATTACATTAAACACTGCTGAGAGATGAAGCAAGATAAGGACCATGAATTGATTATGATATTTACAAGTGGAAAAGGTCTGGATGATATAGACAAGAAACATTTCCTTGGAGCAATGGGAGCAAAATTCTGATCAGGGCCCTGTATGATGGCATTTGTGTGAAATCTCACCAGCTTGGAAGGCTGAGACAGAAGGATCACAAGTTTAAGCCCAGCTTGGGCAAATTATTAACTTAGTGACACTGCCCCAAAATGAAAAATAAAAAAAGGAGACAAGGATGTAACTGAGTATGAAAGCTCTGGATTCAATTCTCAGTATTCCCACAGTCAGAAATTTAAAGTGAGTTTTGTCAGAAAGGTTTTGTGTTTTTTCTAACCACGTTCAGCTGGATATGTGTAGGGTTGGTGCAGGGGGAGAACTGGTAGTAACCAATAAACTGAGAGAAGGAAAAGGAAGCTCAAGATGCATGCCCAGAGAGCATAAGTATGAATGATCATGGCACTGAAACTTTGTAAGGAAAAGAAAGCAACCTGGGGAGTAAGAAAATGTAGCATGGGAAGTGTGGTAGTAAGAGTGCAGCCAACTTGATTGGCTCTAAGGTACTCGGGTGTGTCTGGGTGAGTCATGGTGGTATGGCCTGGGGTCTAAGCTCCCACACCCTCTTCCATTCTGCTTCCCAGTTCTGCGAACTAAGCATCTGTAATCTGCTACAGCCTGCCACTGTGATGTGTCTGCCTGGAGCCAGCCAAACAGGATAGTAGGCTAAATTAAATCTCTTCTCCTTTAAACTGTGGACATCAGGTTATGTCTCAGGGACAGGGAAGTAACTAATATAAGAGGGGAAATGAAAAGGTGGTAGGACCCATGGTTTGGCATTTCTAATAGGTCTGAAGGGTTGTCAGATATAGTAGAAGTACTAGTTGGAAAGACTGGAGGTGGTAGATATAATGGTGAAATAGAAATCTCAAGGAAAAATATACAATCATGAAACTGAGATTACAGAAGAGGGCAGTTGTTAACATTATGCTATGCTCGGCTGGGCGTGGTGGCTCACACCTGTAATCCCAGCACTCGGGAGGCAGAGACAGGAGGGTTTCTGAGTTCGAGGCTTGCCTGGGCTACATAGCAAGTTCAGGTCCAGCCTGAACTACAAAGCGAGACCCTGTCTCAAAAAAAAAAAAATTATGCTATGCTCATGGGAATGAGTAGCTGAGGTACATTAAAGATAAACATCACTGGAATAAAAAACATTCAAGCCAAAAGGCAAGATCATGATGACCCATGTGTTATACAGTATCCACACTAAAGGTACAAAAGGATGTACCAGAGGATGGAATGACAGAGAACACAAAGCTCACAATCCTTGAAAAATGTCAAGAAGTAGTTAGGTAGATGACACCAGATATGAAACTGGGGAGTTTTAAGGAACAAGCAAAGAGACTGATCCAACAGCAGCGGCATTAAGAAACAAAGGTGCTTTACTTGCTTCCCTCCCAGTATGGAAGAAAACAACACCACTGCCTGAAAGGACTTCGGCTGGAAGGAGGAGCTCAGGGCAGAACCAGAATTTCATCTGAGCAGCAGAGCCAGGGGGGCAGATTTCTGGATCTGAGGATGGATGGAAGATGGAGACAGCATAGATACTGAATGTTCTTACTGTCATTAAAACAAATGGGATGAGGTCTGTTGAGGTTGAGTGATCTATGAAGAACATATACATAAAAAGAACTCAAATATTTTCACATTACAAATAGTTTCAGATTTACTTTGGTGTGTTCACATTGCTATATCTGTCAGGACATCGGTAACACATGAACTGATAATGATATCTGTACATAGAGAAAACTACAAACATAGGATAAACAAACATATAACACTTCTGTCCATGTGCAAACAACCTTCCTGACCATTTTTTTATAAATTCTTTAGGAGAAACTGTAGGCATGTATAAGCCTGTACATGTACATCTGTCCCTTCTGCATTAAAGCATACAAATAGTAGACAACTATACCCACTTTCATGACTGCCTGTTTAAAGTTTTTGGTAGATTTTTAAAAAAATTTCAGCCTATCACTTACCTTATTTCTTTTTTGTAAATACTGTAGTTGCATAGTATTTTATTGTTTGAATTTCTTTATCTAGCACATGGGTGGACACTGGTATTGGTTTATTCTTGCCACTATAAAAAATAGTGCAGTCCCTGTCCTGGTACTTATATCATGGTACAGGTAAATCCCTTGGGTAAATTCTTTCATGTGGAATTCTTAGATCAAAGATCCTGCTAGGAGCCTGGGTCTGCTGCATGTTAGCATCAAGTCTAAAATTATACAGCAAAAGAGAGTCTTTTTCAAGCTTTCTGATGATTAAGTTTATCCCCAGAATTTCTCTACAATCAGTACGAATGAATCTGCTCAGAGCTGGCCTTGGCCCTTGTCATATTTAGGTAGATATAACAAAAACAGACACTAACAAGTATTTCTTATTTTACTCCAAGATCCCATAAGCAACAAAGAATAGTTATCTAAGAAAAAAGCTCTACAATCAGATAGGAAGCCTAGTTCTGCCACTCATTAGCTAAGTGACTGAAGCAAACTAGTTTATCTCTGAATATCAGATATCATCCTGCTCTAAAATGGAGATAGCAGAGACTCTTACAGGAAGATTACCAGGACAGTAAGGACACGGTGAGCAAGGATAGCCTAGTGTTAACATTGCCATTGTTATTATTATATCACTGTTTTTACCTAGGGTACCGAAGAAATCATTGCCTAAGAAAGGAAATCCAGGTCTGTTGGCCAGAACAATCATCCTAAAGTCAGGATGAATCACTACAACATTTTCTCTTCCATTCACATTAGCACAATCTGAAAAACAAAATTTTTATTTATTCCTTACTGATGTTTAATAATTCTTAAGAATAGCAAGTTACAGACTTTAACATAAAGTCATACTGTATAAATATTACAAAACTCCAAGATGAGTCAGGGATGTAGTTCAGCGGTGTTGCGCCTGTCTGGAAAGTGCAAGGTCTTGGGTTCAATCCCTGGGACCAGAAAACAGACAAACAAGCAAACAAAAACCTCCAAGATATCTTGCTCTTATTAGATTCTAGAAAAACAAACTTCCTTGAAAAAGGAGTAGGATACTGATATTGCTCAAGAATAGGATACTGATAAAATATGTACTAAGCTACATAGGAACTTGCACATTTATATAAATTCAAGGCATCTAAAAAGGAAACAGGGTGAGGGATAGAGCCCCATGGGAGAGCACTTGCCTATGTGTAAGTCCCTGGGTCAGACACCCCATACTGAAATGAACAAAGAACAAAAATCGCACTGTGTTAATGTCTTATAGAACTTAAACCTGGGCTGTAATTATCATTTTTTAAAAATTTAAAAATATTAAAATGGCATAACCTAAGGTATACCCAAGGGATAATTCCCAGTGTTCTTGACGTTTTTTTTGTTATCAGCTGCATGCCTTTGTATAGACCTGGTATTAGATAGTGTAAGGAACCCTTCCTATTTGATCACACCCCTACAACCTAACTACACAGAACCAAGGTCTCAAATCCTAGTTGATTCATTAGCAAAACACTGATTTATCTCCAATTAGAGTATTCTAATACAGTTCTTAAAATAAATGATGTCATCTTGACTGGAGCTTTCTTTATGGAAATGTTTAAAATATTAAAGAAACTGAAAATTAGAATTTACTGGCTAATGTATATTCCACATAGAACTGCGAGTTAAGACAATTGTGAAACGATAAAAATTTTATTATGTTTAAGAAGAACTGCTTGCCATCTGGGTTTATTTAAACCTTAGCCTAAGGCTGTCCATCCTTAAAACATGGTAAATTGTGATACACCTGCAGTTTTATTTGAGATGAGTCTGGTAAGAACCTACAGTTATAATTTTTTATGACACCAAACAGTAATCTTTTTTTAAGCAAACAGTAATCTTTTAAACTGCCCTATACTCATGTGCTTGCAAGGAAGGCGCGGTTACACTGAGCTAAATCCCCAGCCCATATTCATGTGCTGATACAACTTAATAGTTTTAATATTTGGCCCCAATTAATTTTAGTAGTGTAAAAAATAAAAAGGATGTGGTCACAGGCAACATTTAATTAACTAATTAATTAAAGCAAGCATGATGATAAAAATGAGAATTTTACTTTTAAAAACTCATGTGATAGTTAACAAAAAACAAAACTTCTGTATATAGGGGATGGGGGATTGTAGGTTGGGTAGGGGGTGGAAAAAAATGAGAATTAAGTTATGTCATATACTGATACAAATTCTCAATGTTGAGTGCAATTGTGATGTGTGTATATATAATGTACCAATAAAGATTCAAAATGAGAAGGTAAAGGAATTAACAAAAAAATTTAAAAGCCCTAAAATTGATTATTTATAAAGCTGTGTTAAAAAAAAAAAAAGCTTCAAGTAGTTTTGTTTAAAATGTTATCAAGGGCCAGAGATTTAGCTCAGTGGTTCTACCGCCTGCCTCACAAGCGCAAGGTCCTGAGTTTGATCACCAGTAACCACATAAAATGCTTGGTGTAGTGACTCATGCCCACCAGCAATCAGTACCACATACCACAGTGCCAGACGTGGTGGCTCATGCCTGTAATCCCAGCACTCAGGAGGCAGAGACAGGAGAGGATTGCTGAGTTCCAGGCTTGCCTGGGCTATACAGTGAGCTCAGGGCCAGCCTAAACTACAAAGCGAGACTCTGCCTCAAAAAAAAAATATATGTAGCTGGGTGTGTTGGCTCACGCCTGTAATCCCAGCACTCGGGAGGCAGAGACAGGAGGATTGCTGAGTTCAAAGCTTGTCTAGGCTACATAGTGAGCTCAGAGCCAGCCTGAACTACAAAGTGAGACACTGTCTCAAAAAAAAACAACAACAAAAAACAAAACCAACCAAACAAACAAAATATATCAATAAGGGTACAGGTGGAGCTCAGTGGTGGAATACACATTTAGCATGGGTGGGGTCCTGGGTTTTATCCCTAGTAACAAAAACACACATATACACACTCAGACAAGTGTGTGACTGTCATCTACAATCATTCATTAACTATAATTCTACTTTTAAAAGGGTAGGAAGAAGTCTTTTTTTAATTATTAGTACACATTTGCAGTTTATGCACTTTATAGTCATCTTGGGGAGTAGATACATGTACATATTACCACTTATTTCTTTATTTTAAATTCCTTTCCCATTTATTACCCCTCTCTTCCCCCTCTTTCAGTTCCCCTATCCCAGTTTTCATTCTTGTTTAACTAATCTTAGATCATGTTATGCCATATAATGTCTACATTAATTGAAGTTATTAGGTTCCTGTACATAGCATATCTTTATTATATTTATTTCCCCTTCCTCTCATCCTCACCTCGCTCTTTTTCCCTTGGACCACTTCCTCTATTGCAAGAGATCCATCTCTTTCTCCTCTTCTATCCATCCTTTATTATTCTTTTTGCTTCTATTTTGCCTCAATCAAATGAGAGATTCCACATGGTATATGATGTCTGATTTATTTTATTCAACATTATATTTTCCACGTGCATTCATTTGCCTACAAATGTCTTAAATCTGTCATTCTTTAGCAAATATTCCATTATAAATATCAGATTATTTTATTCCATCATCTGTTGATGGGCACACAGGCTTTTTCCAGGACTTAGCTATTATGAGTTATCCTGCCTTATTACTGGTATACATGTATCATTGTAGTAACATGTGTTAAGCTCTTTGAAGAAGACACATAGCAGGGAGATTGCTGGGTCATATGGAATTTCAAATTTCACTTTTCTGAGAAATCTTCATACTGATTTCCATAATGGCTGCACTAGTTTACATTCCCACCAACAATGAAGGAAGGTTCTTTTTTTTTTTAACTACAGGCTTATTCGCATTTGTTATTGTTTAATTTTTTAATGATAGCCATTCTTTCTGTAGTAAGGTAGAATCTTAGCATTTAGTTTTCATTTCTCTAGTGACCAGATATATTAAACATTTTTGATGTATTTGTTGATCATTTGTATTTCTTTCTCTGTGAAGTGTCCCTTCATTTCTCTTGCCCACTTCCTGGGTGGATATTTAATTTTAGGTGGTTTAAGTTTCTTTAGTTCTCTTATATTCTACATATTAGTCCTCTGTCTGAGGAGTGGCTGGCAAAACATTTTTCTCATTCTATAGGTTTTGTCTTCACTCTACTGATTGATTCTTCTGCTGTATAGACTTTTTTTTTTTAGTCTGATATGATCCCATTTGTTGGTCCTTGCTGCTATCACTTATACAATTGAGTTATGGTTAGAAAATCCTCTCCTACACCTACAAATTCAGGTTTTATCTATTTTACCTTCCAATAGGTTTAATGTATCTGTTTTAATGTTTAGATCTATGATACATTTTATTTTATTTTAATTTAATACGTGGTAGGAGATAAGGTTCCAGTTTCAATCCTCTGCACACAGATATTCAGCTTTCTCAGGAGGACTTGTTGAATAGGTTGTCTTTTCCCCAACACATGCTTTTGGCTCCTTTGTCAAAGATCAAATAGATGAAAATGTCTGGGGAAGTCGCTATATGCTCATTGATTCACTTAATTGATACTGATTTTTGTTCCATGTACTGTTTTATTGCTATGGTTTTGTAGTACAACTTGAAGTCAGGTATTGTCATGCCTCCTGCTTTGCTCTTAGTTGCCTTACATTGTTTTTGATATTTTTGAGTCTCTCCTCATTTCATATAGATTTTAGGACTGTTTTTTTCTAGATCTGTAACATATGTTGTTGGTAGTTTGATTTGGACTACAATGAATCTGTTTAAAGTTTTAGGATATGGCAATTTTGACAATATTGATTCGGCCTACCCAGGATCAAGGGAGATCTTTCCATTTTCTGATGTCCTCTTCAGTCTCCTATAGTTCTCTTTGTAGAGTTCTGCCACTTCCTTGGTCAGGTTAATTTACAGGTATTTAGTTTTTCTTGAAGTTACTATGAATGGTCTTATTTTCATAATTTTATTCTCCCCCATTCATTGTTGGTATACATAAGTGCTAATGATTGTTTTGTTGTTGTTATTTTTGAGACAGGGTCTTGCTTTGTAGTTCAGACTGGCCCTAAGCTCACTATGTAGCCCAGGCAAGCCTCAAACTCACAGCAATCCTCCTGCTTCTGCCTCCTGAGTGCTGGGATTACAGGCATGAGCCACCATTCCCCGGCACTGTGGTATATGATACTGATTGCTGGTGGGTGTGGTCACCACGCCCAGCATTGTTGTATGTGGTGACCGGGGTTCAAACTTTGTGCTTCTAGGCAGGTGCTGGAACCACTGAGCTAAATCTCTGGCCCACTAATGATTTTTATGTGTTGATATTATATCCTAACACAATGCTGAAGTTGCTTATTAATTCTAAGAGCTTTTTTATGGAGTCCTTTGGGACTTCCATATTGTGTATCATGTCATCCTCAAATAATGATGATTTGAGTTCTTCTATCTTAATGTGTCTCTTTTCTTTTTCTTGTTTAACTCTTCTGGCTAATGTTTCAAGTACTATATTAAGTAGAAAAGGTGATAGTAAACATCCTTGACTTGTTCCTGATTTTACGGGGAATACTTAAAGTTTTTGCCCATTAAATATGACAGTGGCTACTGGTTTGTCCTATGTAGTTATTAAAATATTGTGGCCCTTCTATACATACTAAGGTATGGACCTTCTATACCTGTTTTGTTCAGAGGGTTTTTTTTAATTATGATAAGTGTTGGATATTTTTGGAAGCCTTTTTTGCATCTACTGAAATGCTCATTTTTAAATTTTACTTCTGCTATATGACATATTACATTTATTGACTGATGTATGTTGAACTATCCTGACATCTCTTGCATGAAACCTACTTGATCTTTTTGATAACATGCTGTATTTCTATTTGCTAATATCTTGATGAGGATTTTTGTATCATGTTCATTAAAGAATTATAATTTTCTTTTTTAGGTGAATCTTTATCTGGTTTTTGGATTAGCATGATACTGGCTTCCATAAATGAGTTCAGGTAAACTCCATCCTTTTCAATTAAGGGCAGAAAGAATCCTAATTCTGAGAATCTGCATGGTTTTAAGAGATGATGTTTATGTTCAACTCAAATTTTACTTCTTTCATAAATTCATTATAAAACTGTAATATTAAACTATAGTATCACTGGCCAGCTGAGGCTCAGAAATGGCAGACATGGTAATGCCCACATAAAATATTTCTGTTATGATAAACTTGTACCTTTATAATGGGGTGTTTTTCATATGCTCTCTTCAAATACTTAAGGTTTTAATTATTAGTTCCAATTTATTTGGTTGCAATTTAATTTGCTATTATTTTCTTTTCTTTTTTTTTTTTTTTTTTTTTTTTTTTTTTTTTTTTTTTTTTTTTTTTTTTTTTTTTTTTTTTTTTTTTTTTTTGAGACAGGGTCTCGTTTTGTAGTTCAGGCTGGCCCTGAGCTCATTATGTAACCCAGGCAAGCCTCCAACTCAGCAATCCTCCTGTCTCTGCCTCCCAAGTGCTGGGATTACAGGCGTGAGCCACCACCCGGCACTGTGGTATGTGGTATTGATTGCTGGTGGATGTGAGTCACCATGTCCCATATTGTTGTATGTGGTTACCAGAATCAAACCAGGGACCTTGCACTTAATAGGCACGGGCCAGAACCACTGAGCTAAATCTCCAGCTCCCTTGCTACACATTTTTAATGGCTACTTATGGAGTTTTACATCTTTTCAGGAAGCAAAAGTAGTGAAATCAGGAACTACAGAATGTTTTCCCATTAGAGAACACTGCATTAGAGAAAGCTTACTTATATATAGTTAAGTACACTGATGAGTTTCATCTATCATCAGTTTTTCCTAACTAAAACAATGAAACCATTTGTGGGCAGGGAAGGGATCCAAACAAATAATAACTTCTTCTTGAGGTAAAAATGTGCAGGTAATACATATGTAAATACACACACAAATATATATAATGTGTGTGTGTATATACACACACAGGTGATCAAAATATACAGTAAATATTTTTTTAGTTGTATATAGTAAATATTTAAATTTGCTACAAAGTGTCATTGTAAAGACAGAGTGTCATTGATCTCATCAAAATACTCCCTCTCGCTTTGCCACAGTGAAGCCATCATCCTTGCCAGCTTCTGAAGCAGTTCTGGAAATCCTTTTGGTCTTGAGAAGACCAAAACTAAACATTTTGAATCTGCCCAGGATGTTACAGTGGCCACAACAGAGCAACTAGGAATCATGAAAGAGGACACTCCCAAAACTGCTTTGGAAAGTGGGCAGAACAATGATGTGAGTGTGTTTGAAGCAAGGAGGAGTATTTTGAGGAGGATTAATGGAAATGTCTTGTATTGTAATACATTTCTTTAAAATAAAACATTCACCATATGTTTTGTTCACAACTATATAAACATACATCGATATAAAATAAAATGACTGGCAAATTTTTCTAATTATATTAAGCTAATAATAAGAACTAATATTGTAAGTAATAGACACATGCCAGAAATTTTTAAAATTCCAGATAACAGGGCCAGAGATTTAGCTCAGTGGTTGCAGCGCTTGCCTCACAAGCGCAAGGTCCTGAGTTTGATCCCTGGCAACCACATACAATGCTGGACATGGTGACTCACGCCCACCAGCAATCAACACCACATACCACAGTGCTGGGCCTGGTGGCTCACACCTGTAATCCCAGCACTCGGCAGGCAGAGACAGGAGGATTGCTGAGTTTGAGGCTTGCCTGGGCTACACAGTGAGCTCAGAGCCAGCCTGAACTACTACAGGGTCTCACTTTGTAAATATAAAAATAATTACAAAAAAAATTAAAAAATAAAAATAAAAAAATAAAATTCCAGATAACAATTGAGCAAAATAAAACACACAAATAATTGAGATATGAGTATAAAGATTATATATTGATATTCTCAAAGAGAAAAATATGAAGCTGATTCATCCTAATGCTACTACTACTAAAACTTTCAAAGATGTCATCTAACTACAAAAAGAAAAACCAGGGACCAGAGATGTAGCTCAGAGTAGGAGCAAGTGGTCAGCATGAGAGAAGTCCAGGTTCTGGGTTCAATTCATTCAACAATGAAAGAAAGCAAAACTGACAATCTAGATTCAGGTAATTTTTGCAAATGACTGTCAATATATTTAAATTATACTAAGCTTTTCCTTAATTTTAGTAAATAGCCAACTAAGTTTGTGACGTGATATCAAATATATAAAAATGCATACATTAAAGCAAATGTTTCTTCTTCCATACTCACTTGCAACAATGTGTCTTCCATCTGCTAAAATCATTTCTCCATTTTCTACTAGAGTTTTCAAAATACAGGTGACATTTGTTGGGGCTTTGTCTGCCTCATCTACTACCAAAACATGACCCAACTTTACTGCTTTAACCTAGGAAAACAAAATGTACCATAAACAAAGAAATAAGCAATGAAAAAGTCCTTATTATAACTATCACTTACTGCTTTGGATTTATATAGCTGGTAGTTCTTTAATTTCCCTTCAGTATAAGAACTGTTTCTACGATGGTGGCACCTAACAATATTTCAAATCCTACAACAGGGAGGATTTAAATCAAGTATAATAAATAGATTAAAGTTTCATGGAGATTAAGAAGTGAGAAATCACAAATAATTGTGGATGTTGGGACATTTCACTTCTTACAGCTCTTAAAAGAACCATAACAAATACAACGTTCCAAATAAGAAAGAAAGAAAAAGGGCTGAGAATATAACTCCATGAGAAAGCCATAGATAAAATCCCTGTACTGCAAACAAAGACAGTATAGTGTAAAATTATTTTAATAAATAATGTTGGACAAGTGTGTATTTAAGATAAAGGGAATCAGCGATCAAACTCTGGGGCATATTTAATAATAAGTGAATTTGAGTGAGGCTATGTTGGCTGAAATGCAAGATAAGAAGACACTGGAGGGTTAGTCTGGATTCAACTACTAAGGACTGAGTTGGCAGACCAAGAAACTTGTACTCATTTCATTAATTAATGGGATATTCTTCAACATTTGAGAGTTCAGCCAAGATAGATATACAGTGTAAAGCTACATTTTGGTATATGTAAGCTGACAACAGTCTGCACAACAGTTTACAAGGTGATCACTATGATAATTTGCTTAAAAAGGATTTGGTATGTTTTTTTTTTACATAAGATGGAGTATTACTCTGTGATAAAGAATGATGAGTTTGAGTCATTTATAGTCAAATGGACGTACCTTAAGGACATAGTCACGAGTGAAATAAGTAGGTCACAGATGTGTAAATGTCGTATCTTTTTTCTGGTATGAAAAACTGAAGTTGTAAATGTGCTCTAGAATACATGATCAGTACTGTGAAATAGTAAATATTCAAAGGGAAATGGGATTTGGGGGTAAATAATGAAGGGAAAGAAAAAAATTGATGGTAAAAAAAAGGAAATAAAGCTTGTGTATATAGGGGTGGAGGGTTGTAGGGTGGGTAGGGGAAGGGGAAAATGAGAATTAAGTTATGTCACATACTGGTATAAATTCTCAATGTGGAGTGTAATTGTGATGTGTATATATAATGTATCAATTAAAATAACAACAAAACAAAAAGGGTTTGGGTATCTGCTTGGGGAAGGGTATGAAACAAATGAAAATAAAAGTATTACACTGATCTGAGTTCTGAAGATGTGAAATCTATAGTGTTCCCGAGTGCTTGAATAGGAAGAGGGGAAAAGAAAAATGAGAGTCCTACGTCTTGGTTGATTATATGAATCATGATATTACTCTTTCAATAGTAAGAATTATTTTATAGTAAACTATATCATAAAGTTTTCTTATTGTATAGTTCTGCTGAATAATCTCAAAGAGATATAAATCAATAAATGGATAATTCTTCTTACCACAAATATTTTGTAACACATTCTAAAAGAACTAATAAGGATGTTTTTTTAAAGTTAGTTAACAATAAACTGAAAACATGCAATTTATATTTCCAGCCCCATGACTATTCAGCAAAATTTGGGTCCAACCTGGGAAAGTTCAGGCAGGAAATCCTACACATGCCAATACCTGTGGTCTGCACCACAGACGTTCCATGATGTCTTATTTGGGCCATTGCTCCGCAGAAGTTATCTATACAGAGGGACATTGCTGGCACGCTGGGATCTCTGTGGGTCTCAAGTAGGATGCTGAAGGCTGGATCTTCCCAGCTTTCTAAATGTTAAAGCTATTATTTTAAATCATTTTTAGTAATTTTTCTAGAGATCTTATTTACTATCAAATTTTACACAATTGAAAACAAACTCGGCAGCAGTAACAGAGGACTTCTGCCATTCTTGAGTCTCTCTGGAGAGAAAAGAATAAGAAAACATGATCTTTCCCCCGTAATTTGCATTTAAAAATATCCTCTTCTAAAATGATACAAGAATGAGTTCCAATTAGACTAAAATTAATAGACTCCCCTCACCCACTCAAAAGCTGAAATATAGCTATTATTCCAAAAATACTTCAAAATCTCCAGGTGATTGGATTACTAACCAGAGGCGAGTCTTCATATACAATGAGGCCGTCTCTCACTGAAGGCTGAAGTGTAAGTGTCTGGACAGTGGTGTCCCTAAGGTAACACAAACGGGTTTACAATTAGGAAGGAAATAGATTGCTGATCTATCAAGGAGAAAAATACAACATAAAAGTTCCTTTTAGGTTTTTGTTCATCATCCTGCTGCACAATACAAATAAAAAGTTAAATTTCACCTGGTATTTTGTTGATTTACCATGCAGAGGGTGATCAAAACTATAGTGAGTACTAAAATTTTTAAAAATTTTATTACAGTAAAAGACATGCCTCTATCACTCTCCCTCAAAATACCTATCCCCACCTCAAACACACTTATCCCATTGTCCTCACCACTTTCTGAAGCATTTCTGAAAGTCTTCCCTTTTGAGTATCTTTTTTTTTTTTTTTGAGACAGGGTCTTGCTTTGTAGTTCAGGCTGGCTCTGAGCTCACTATGTAGTCCAGGCAAGCCTCGAACTCAGCAATCCTCCTGTCTTTGCCTCCCGAGTGCTGGGATTACAGGAGTGAGCCACCACGCCCGGCACCCTTTTGAGTATCTTACAAAGTATGATAAAGAAAGTGAATGCTGCTGGCAGGTGCCACCTGATGGAAAGGGAAGCTGTAGACATTACACTGCCTTGTCTACTTTAGTTAATGGATTCTGTAGTGAGCAACTCTTGGCTTTTCCCCAAAGTCAAAATGGCCATGAAATGTGAGTGTTTTGAATCGATTCAGGACATTGAGATAGCCATAACAGCTCAACTGAAATTCACGAGAAAGGACTTCCAGAACTGCTTTGGAAAGTGGCATGAACAATGAAACACATGTATTCATAAAGAAAGGAATATATTAAGGAAGATTAATAGCAAAGTGTCTTTTACTGTAATAAATTTTAAATATATATACAATCATGCTTTTCTATCATATTTTGTAAATTATAAGACTTTGAGAATTAATCTAGGGTTGCACATTAGCCCAGTGCTTTTTCATTTTGGTAATCTCTGTAACCATTTTGTATCCCAAAAATCACCTCCCAAGGGTAAAGACCAGAATTTCAAAAATTCATATCACATATTATATGTAATATTTATGTTAATTAAAAATAATTTTGATGGAAAGCCTGGTAATGATTGATATGCTACACACCAATTACAAAAGGCAAGTGTATAAATTATATGTTCAGTCCAACTTGCTATCAGAAGATGCTAAAGCTAGACTATCTTAGCCTTTTCCAAGCATACAGCAGAATTACCTCACGGGATTTCAGTCATTCCTACTGGAATTAGCATAATCTGTTTACTTTCCTACTTTCTACTATTTACTGAACCCTTTTTAAAATCATGATCTTTTAAGGTATTAATAGTCTGACATGATGAGGTTCTTTCTTGATGAGATAGGAAATCCATACACCTAATGGATATTCTTGTCAAACATGCTGATAGATATTTTCAAGAAGATGAACTGTATATCTTCACCCTCTACATACACTGCATCTGTAAAATGAAAAATCATCTGGCCAGCTTGATCACATCAGACAACTGTACCATCATTATGAATGTAATACTGTTCTTTGGAAGAGTTCACATCATCTTTTTAGGCTACCCAAACACTCACATGAATTTGGCATTGTATTTTTTGAGTACCTAATATAGGTAAGATACTACATAGAATATGAACTTAAGAATTTGTGCTATATATGCTAAATTTTATTATAATTTATTAAATTGTGACATGCAAATCTATCTTAAAAATAATAAACATTATAAGTTTATTTAAACCAAGGAAACCTGAGAAATTACTTAGGTATAATTTTTTTGTTTTAACAAAACAAGATCAATTAAAATTAGTTCATAGTTTGAGGGGTAGTTGTGGGGCAGGATAAAGAGGACCTGGGAGTCAGATCACTCAGTGTTCAAATTCTGATTCACCATATCTTAGCCACACGATCTTGAGTAAACAGTAAAATCTACCCAGGCAGGTGAGTGATGGCATACTTGGGAAATATGAAGTATAGTATCTGGCAGACAAAAGAAATATAATTACATGCCAACTCTAGCCATTTGTTGTTATAACTGATGCTCATGTTGTGACCTGAAATTTCTTTGCCTATCTAACTTCTATTTGACCTTCAAGCTTTTAGCATAGATGGCACCTCTTGGAAATCCCCTCTTAACCCTCCATAGACTGTTAGGTTTTCCATCTATCTATCTATCTATCTATCTATCTATCTATCTATCTATCTATCTATCTATCTATCTATAGATCTATATCTATCTATAGATCTATAGACGTAGATCTATAGATCTATCTAGATATCTATAGATAGAGATAGATAGATATAGATCTATAGATCTATATAGATATGTATCTTTCAAGCCCTGGTCTTTTCTATCTCAGCCCTGAATATACTATATCACAGTTACTTATTTACTTATTTATTTACTTACTGTACATATATTTACTTATATATATATTTATATATTATTTATATATTATACATATATTATTTTATATATAATATATAAATTATATATTATATATAAATATATATTTATATACATTTATTTACTGTATATACTTATTTACTGTATACTTATTTACTGTATCACAGTTACTTATTTTACAGTTCTTTATTTTAATATCTTCCTATACAGACTGTAAGACCTAAGACTATAGAATATTTCTACATTGTTCCTTACTCAGTCTCCAGAATCTAGTAGATGTTTAGCCTGGGAGGAATTCAGTAAGTTTTTGTTCAGTAAATGGAATAAACAAAAGGTTTTAAAAATCAACAACGTAGATTACTGACACCTAGGGCTGAGGCCTGCCTGCCAGCACCCATACCATGCCAGCGTGGTGCAGAGACAGATCAGCCATGTGGCACCCAGAGGAGCTTGTGGGGAACCTAGGCAACAAAGGAGTCCCACACCATTACTGGTGCCCAAGGCTGCGCCTGCCTGTTCCCACCCAGATTAAGCCAGAGGCTAATGAAGACAAACTGGCTAAGTAAAAGTTGGTGGTAGTAGCACAGTGAGTCAGCAAAAAGAGAGCTAGCTACCACTGACCAGTGACTGGGCCTGCAACTTTTTTTTTTGAAACAGGTCTTACTTTGTAGTTCAGGCTGGCCCTCAGCTCACTATGTAGCCCAGGCAAGCCTCGAACTCAGCAATCCTCCTGTCTCTGCCTCCTGAGTGCTGGGATTACAGGCGTGAACCACCATGCCCAGCACTGTGGTATGTGGTATTGATTGCTGGTGGGCAAGAGTCTCCACGCCCAGCACTGTATGTGGTTACCAGGATCGAACTCAGGACCTTACACTTGAGAGGCAGGCACCAGAATCAATGAGCTAAATCTCTGGCCTGGGCCCGCAACTCTTTTATGACCAGAGTGAATCCAGAAGGTCTTGGAATCTTCATTTCTTCTTGGGCCAAACTGGTTATAACTATTACATGCAGAAGAACCTCCAAAGATACCACCTGCTATTCTGTGGACACTGAACGAGTACTGGTGTAGTACAGGAACCTGTATAGAGGCCTTCAGTTTGTTCCTTCTCCCAGTCCATCATGTCAAAGAATCACTCACTAGAAGAGTGAGGGAATCATGTGGACTACAGCCATAGTGAGTTGGTGGAGTCAGATCCACCCGCAAGAGCCTGGACTCTTGCAGAGTTCAAACCTGTAGGAGCTCAGTAAGTTCAACTCAGGCATTATATTCAGAAACTAGATAAGGGATGATGGATGTCTCCTTTTGACTAATGTGCTTAGCTTGGTATACTGTTGTTGCTGATTCTAATGCTACTGTTACTCTTTTTATTTCTTCACTCTAACATGACTATTTTTTTTTCATTTTTCTACTTTGCTGGTACTGAATCTGTCCAACTTTCTGGGTTTCTGATCTCTTAATTGCTTTTATCTTTATAGAAGAGGGAAAATAGTTTCTGGTTTGTCTTCTACTGCTAGGCCCCTCTGTTCTCCTCTTGTTCCTACACCCTCTCCTGTCTTCTAGTCAGAACCAATACCCAGAAGTAAAAGGCGTTCAGTCTGTCCTAATTCCTGTTCTTTCTCTGTTATTATAAGAAGGTGTACAAAGTATCCAGTGGTCCTGCAGTTTCTAGTCAGTACTCTCTTATATATGTTCCTTTACCCTCTGTTATCCTCTGGCATATATAAGGTTCTTGAGGTCTATGTGATTTTTATAAATCTGCTAACCCTATTTCTAAGTTTTCATTCTCCTTCTATCTTCCTACCTCCCCAACTCTCAGTGACCTTTTATCCCCAATGGTACTGTGGTACATTTAAGGGCCTATATGTTGTAAAAACACTGCTGATTAATTCTAAATTTTGGCATATGAACATAGAGGTAACTCATGAGTTCAAAGTTTTCAGAACAGAAATTATCAAAAATTTTCATTTCTTTTACTGTGCTGCAAAACAGTTTAGGTAAAACTCTTGGAGACATTGGCCTAGGCAGAGACTTTGTGAACAAAAGCTCTATAGCATAACAACTAGCAGAAAGAATCAACAAACGGGATCTCATTCTACTAAAAGGTGTCTGCACAGCAAAAGAAACTACTGGTACTACTAAAAGACAACCAACAACATGAGAAAAAAATCTTAAGTAGCTGTTTGTCAGACAAAGGGCTACTATCTAGAATATATAAAGAACTTAAATCAGTCCCCCTAAGTTTAAAGACCCAATTCAAAAATGGGCTTCTGAAATGGATAGACACTTCTCAGAGCAGAAGTAAAAGCAGCCAAGAAGCATATGAAGAAATGTTCAACATCACTGGTCATTCGAGAGATGCAGATGAAAACAACACTGAGATTTTATCTTACTCCACAGAGAATAGCTGCTATTGCAAAATCAACCATCAATAAATGCTGGTAAGGCGACAGGGAGAAAGGAACCTTTCTCCACTATTGGTGGGATTGTAGACTTGTGCAACCATTGTGGAGATCAGTGTGGAGATTCCTCAGAAACTAGGATTAGAGGTCCCATTTGATCCTGCCATTCCCCTGCTAGGAATACACTTGAAGGAATTAAGAGAATCATATCGTGAAGACATATGTGCACCCATGTTCATAGCAGCTGAGTTTGTGATAGCCCAATCTTGGCAACAACCCAGATGCCCATCAACTGGAGACTGGTTAAAGAAAATATGTTTTTTTTTAATATATAAAATGGAGTATTACTCTGCCATAAAGAATAAGTTTGAGTTATGTGCAAATGGACACACCTTGAGGACATACTAATAAGTAAAACAGGTCACAGATATGTAAATACTATATCTTTTCTTTGGTATGAGAACTTATAGATGTAAATGAGTTCTAGAAAGTATGTAGATTTTTATGAAACAGGAAATATTCAAAGGGAATGTGGTAAGGGAAAGTAATGAGGGGAAAGAATAAATATGACTTGAAAAGAAAAAGAAAGCACATGTACATAGGGGGTGGGGGTTTGGGATAGGTAGGGATATGAGTAAAAATGAGAATTAACTCAAGTCATATACTGGTACAAATTCCCCAAAGCTGAATGTGATTATAAGCTCTATATAAAATGTACCAATAAAGAATTTAATTTTAAAAAAATCAACAATGTAGGTAATAGTGAATAATACTACACATGGACTTTCAAACTTACTGGTTTAGGAAATTCCTCTTTTTTTTTTGTTTTGAAACAGGGTCTCACTTTGTAGTTCAGGATGGCATGAGCTCACTATGTATAGCCCAGGCAATCCTGGAAATCAGCAATCCTCCTGCCTCTGCCTCCTGAGTGCTGGGATTACAGGCGTAAGCCACCATGCCCGGCACTGTGGTATATGGTACTGATTGCCAGTGGAGGTGAGTCACCACACCCAGTATTGTTGTATGTGGTTACCAGGGATTGAGCCAGGGCCCTGGCGCTTGCTAGGCAGGCATTGGAACCACTGGGCTAAATCTCTGGCCTGGAAATTCATCTTTTTTTTTAAAAAACAGAGCATCTAGACCATATTCTAGTAAATGTTAGATTACATTAAGCCTGACTCTTTTTGAGGTAAGGAATGGTTCTAATTCATTTGTAAATTTATATCAGGAAGTATAGCATGTGAAGAAGGTACATATGGGGTTGACTACCCAAAACACTGAGAATTGATGCTTTGTGTCCATCATGCATTCCAAGTGAGTTTAATATAGACTTACCATTGTCATGGGTAATGTCTACATCAGAGTCTTCATTTAGCAGGGTCTGAACAGGCATGTTTGCAAAATATTTATTAACATTACAATTTCTAGACTACCTCACTTGTTTATACCTGGCTTGAAAGAATTCTCTCCCTAATTTGACCAACTGATACTTTAATTCTTTAGTTAAGTCCCATGGGGTCTGGCTCATTGCTGTTCCTGCCTTGTCTTCCAAAGCTGCATCTCCAGGATCCTGGACCTCAGACTGGATCGATCTTCCCCTAACTGAATGGTCCCACACTACACAAAGAATCCATTCCAAAGAATTATTCTTTTATCTTCAGTAAAAACACATGTCTACCTGAGAAATGGTAAGGAAAGCAAACATACATGGTGGCCATTTATTGATGCTTATTGACTTTAAATGGGAGGAAAAAGTTTCTTTTGCAGTGTTATATGTTCAGATATTATTTTTCTGTATTCATGATATTATAAATTTAATGTCAGGCATACTTTCTACTATCTTTTGCTGACAAATTAATTTTTAAAAGTGTCGAACAAATCAAGAACAGAGTTTAGCTCACTTACATTTTACATTAATATTCTAGCCTTAGAGAAGGTGGTGGGTAAGGAAGAGAAAAAGACATGTTCACACAGATTTTTATAGCACATAATGCATATCTCACTTAAGCTCACACGTATTTAATAGGCAACAACATGACAACTTCCAGCACCAGAAAGGAAAAAGGAACTCTTACTTCACTGTCAGTAGGAGGAAATTCAGTTGTGATGGATTATAATTACTCTACAGCATTTCATAACAGATTAAGAAGATTAAATTCAATGTGAACTCTCATTTTAAAGAGGCAAATGAGATTGTTCTAAAAAACATGAATTCTGATGGCATACAAATTACTAAATTAGATTTCTCAAAAGACATTTGTGCTAGAAATAAAAAACATACATTTGAGGAAAGCAGCACAAATCAGATGATTCCCAAAAATATTAAAATGGGAATAAAGGGCCGGAGGGTTAGCTCAGTGGTTCCGGTGCCTGCCTCGCAAGCGCAAGGACTTGAGTTTGATCCCCGATAACCACATATAATGCTCGGCCTGCAGACACGCCCACCAACAATCAACACCGCATACCACAATGCCAGGCGTGGTGGCTCACGCCTGTCATCCCAGCACTCGGGAGGCAGAGACAGGGGGATTGCTGAGTTTGAGGCTTGCCTGGGCACCATAGTGAGCTCAGGGCCAGCCTGAACTACAAAGCGAGACCCTGTCTCAAAAAAAACAAAAACAAACAAACAAAAAAAGGGAATAAATGAAAATGGAAACCATAGCTTTCAGTGGAGTAGTTTATAACAAAGAGCAATTTACAGGACAAAGTACTGTCTTGTGCTCTTAGTGATCCTTTCATCTTGTGCATCAAAGGAAAAGCAAACGCTAGTAAAACATGCAAAATGATATTGAGCTTAAAATTGGTTGATTTATATTTCAGCCAGCTACCCTGATTATATATGGGTGGAAAACAATGTACGGCTCTCCACATAGTACTTCAGACAATAAAAGAGAAACTTTAAGACAACCTTTAATATTATAAATTTCAACTCAGGAAGTGGTAAGGGGCTTACTATATTGTTACAGAGAGCAATGAATGGACCCTTGAAAACAATATAATGATTCCTTTACAGAAAGTATTCAAATAATTTCTCCAAATTTATGAGATCTTGGATTAAAGATATTGACTCTAAATAAAAAGCAGTGACCTTGAGAGAGTATTTTACCAAAATTTCCATTCTCTTTTCGGTTGTTCTAAAAAACAATTGTGAAATATAACCTAAAATGATCAACAATTTTAGCAAGACTAACGAAAACTGTAACACATAACTATGTCATGTTGTTTTTAGTCTGTTTATCAAAGGATGGTTTTCCCAGTAATGCTTGATGAATTAATTGGAACATTCAGCTAATTAATTGTTGACATTTATGTTATCACCAATTGTTCTTACTTCTTGCAGCTTACAAACTATCACTGTCTATCAATGA
Organism: Thryonomys swinderianus; assembly: GCA_004025085.1. Taxonomy (NCBI): domain Eukaryota; kingdom Metazoa; phylum Chordata; class Mammalia; order Rodentia; family Thryonomyidae; genus Thryonomys; species Thryonomys swinderianus. The sequence goes on along the minus strand of PVIC010005704.1, from coordinate 3,773 downwards.
GAGCCTGTACCAATAAACAGACTCAAAAATATTGTGCTGAACTCTATTCATATTTAACTGTGATTTTAATGCTTTTTTGAAGTTAGTTATTAACGTATCAATTGTAGCTTAAAATGATTCCAGATGCAAATGAAGTAATTAAATTGTGTCAAGACCAGGTTTTTGTTAAAACAAGGAAACATAATTGGCCTCGAGAGAAATCACAATCTGTTCTGAAATGTTGCCTAGAAAGGTACATTACACTAATACCTTCTAATTTATTGAGAAGCAAAAGATCTCAAAATAGTGATGTTAATTTTGAGAATGCTATTTTAATGAGCTGTATTATAATAGATTTAGAATTAGTCTTCTTTTTGAAACACAGTAACAGTTAAACCTAAGAGAAGGAAAAGAGAAGATGCACAAGAATTTCAAAGAGCCCATAAAAATTTCCTTTAACTTTGTAGCTTACTAAAATAAAAATGGCTGTAGGAATACTCTAACCAGTAGTATAAGCCAAACATGAGAAAAGAAGGACAGAGATGGCAGAAAGGAGACTCTGAACAGATGGCTCAATATATGAAACAGAGGGGTGATTAAAATAGAATTAAGTCACAGTTTTTACCAATAGGATATATGCAAAATATCAGTGACTGAGAAGTAAATGCTCTTGCAAATGTTTTCCACCAAAACATATGACATTATTGAGTATAATTTTTTTCCTAGATCAAAACTAACATGACTTTCTCTTGAGGGCCCACACTATTTCTTTGAATGTGTAGTTTTAAACTCTACTTAATAAATCTCTTCATGCTTAGTTTAAAACTAGTAGTAAAATAAAGGTAAAGAGTACTAGCAATTATTAATAAAATAATGATACATATAGGTGATGCAAATAAGATTAAGAATGAACTATTTGAAAACATTCTAGGCTTTCTGATAAATAGCAACACATGGCCCTGACCTCTTCTTACAAAAACAAGTTAATTTTGCCATATTTGGAAAGAAATTTCCAGCCCTTCAAATAGTCCTTGTGATAAGCATTGCCATCTAATACCAAAAAACAAACAAACAAAGACAAAGCACTCAACTAAACCTAAATACTTCTGGCTTGCTCAATCCCTTCATTTCTTGAAGTTCAAAATTATTCATTTTTACAAAGAGAATTAACACAGAATAAATATAATTGGCAGAAAAGTAAGGAAGATAAAAGGAAATCAAGACAGTGAGGAGAACAAGTACTAGTACAAACACCAGTTTGAATTTTTTGAGAACTTTAGGGAAAAGTCCTTCAAGAATGATATGAAAGATGTTATTTCTGCCAAAGTGAATGAAAAGTCTCCAGCTCTTAAAAGTTGTTTTGGAGGACATTTAGTTTATGAAGTTATCAATCACTCATCACTGATATGCCCAGATGCAAAAAATCCTAACAAACCAAAAATGGAAGACAGTATAGGATAATCCTGAAGGAAGTTTATAGGGATGCAACGCTTTGCAGCTCAGCGGAAGGTTCTTGCTGGGAGCCACAGGTAGATGATATGTTCAACAATTGTTCAACATCACTGGTCATTCCAGAGATGAAGATGAGAACAACACTGAGATTCCATCTCACTCCAGGAAGAATGGCTGCTATCAAGAAATCAACCAATAATAAATACTGGTGGGGCTGCAAGGGAAAGGAACCCTTCTCTACTAGTTAGAGTGTAGACTGGAGCTATCACTGCACAAATAACTATGAAGACTGTTAAAAAAAACTAGAGGTTCCACTTGACCTTGGTATTTCCCTGCAAAATAGTTAGCTAATGATAGCTGAACATGTCAAACTCTATTTACCTTTACCATGTCTTAGCCACACAATATTAATACTATTTAAAAAGAAATTCTTAGCTGAGCCTAATGTATGCAATGTAATGTTAGCACTCTATCAGGGCTAAGGTAGGAAGATCCCGAGTTCAACCTCATCCTGGGCAACTTAGCAAAACTGTCTCAAACTTTTTAAAAAGGACTGGAGATGTAGCTCAGTATGAAGATCCTAGATTCAGTCTCCAGTACACACACACATAAACACACAGAGAAAGGGAGTGAAGGAGAGGGAGAGAGAAAAGAGAGAAGAGAGACAAAGAGACACAGAAACAGAGAGATAGAGATGAAAAATGAAAAAGACATTTTCCAAAAGTCAAAGGCATGACTATGACCAAGTATTTTCACAAACTTTGAATGGTTTGAGTTGTTTGGCCTTTAGAAATAAAAGAAAATCTAGTAAAATGGTACATAGAAAATGGATCTTTTGCTTTTACTGTGTGTTATGGCTTGTATCTAGGTGTTCCCTCAAAGCTTCATGCAGTCATAGTGGGGGGGGGGTGTCGGAGGCAGTGGGACCCATAGTATTGATGCTGGGATCAAGAATGTGATGTTGGGCCAGGGATTTAGCTCAAGTGGTACCGCACCTACCTTGGATGCACAAGGGCCCGAGTTTGATCCCTGGTACCAAAAAAAAAAAAAAAAAAAAAAAGAATGTAATGCTGGAATGATTCACAATATGATGCTAGGATTAAGGATGCTCCATCCTGAGTGTGAATGCCATCCTACTTAGGGGTGGGAGTCCAGGGTGGCTTATCCCTTGCTTGGTTGCTGCATGATACTTTGCTGCCTTCTGCCTTAGATGAACTGTTTCTTTTCTATGATGCCCCTTTGCCATGCAAATCTGCCTTGGAGCCAGCTGATTATGAACTGAAACTTTTATAAACAGTGGGCCAAAATAAATCTTTCCTCCTTTAACTTTTAGCATCAAGTATTTTGTGTCAGCAATGAGAAAAGTAACTAAGATGTTTTGAAAACTAGCATTGCAACTTTGTAAATTGTAGAGATTCAAAGTGACCTAAATTCTTTGCAGGAAATTAATTTACTCTTTTTCAGACAAAACAGAAGCCAGTGTACAGGTCCTTTAGTAGAATAAAAAAATGCAACTCTAATCCATTTTAAAACAGAAAGAGAAGAGTAGAATGAAGAAAAAATACAAAGCTGTGCACATAGAGGCACCCAAGGAATGAGGCTGATAAATGTTTTGTCCATTGGATAAATTTGATAAAAAATAATAGTGCATCTGAAATGAACATTTTTCAAAAGCAGCAAAGAAACATATGAAAAACATGTTCAATATCACTGGTGATTTCAGAGATGCAGATGAAAACAACACTGAGATTCCATCTCACTCCAGGAAGAATGGCTGGTATCAAGAAATCAATCAACAAATGCTGGCGGGGCTATAAGGGAAAAGAAGCCTTTCTCTACTGGTGAGAGCGTAGACTGGAGTTATCACTGCAGAAATAAGTAAGTATGAAGACTGTTAAAAACAATGAGAGGTTCCATTTGACCCTGCTATTTCCCTGCTAGGTCATACACAAAAGAATTAAAAGCATACCACAGCAACAGATGTGCACCCATGTTTAGAGCAGCTCAGTTTGTAATAGCTAAATCTTGGAAATAGCCCAAATGCCCATCAATTGGAGACTAGATAAAGATGTGGGTTTAAAAAAAAATGGAGCATTACTCAGCCATAAAAAATGGTAAATTAGATACATTTATACTCAAATGGATGCACTTTGAGGCTGTACTCATAAGTACACAGATAAATACATGAAATAAATAGAACACAGATATAAAAATACCATATTGTTTCTCAACTATGAGGAACTATGTTGCCTGGGCTAACTAGTGAGCTCAGAGCCAGTCTAAACTACAAAGTGAGTCCCTGTCTCAAAAAAAAAAAAAAAAAAAAAAAAAAAAAAAAAAAA
>PVIC010005703.1:0-56810 GCA_004025085.1 Thryonomys swinderianus | reverse complement strand
TGGCTCATGCCTGTAATCCCAGCACTCGGGAGGGAGAGGCAGGAGGATTGCTGAGTTCGCAGCGGCTTGCCTGGGCACCATAGTGAGCTCAGGGCCAGCCTGAACTACAAAGCGAGACCCTGTCTCAAAAAGCAAAAAAAAAAAAAAATTCCCATCTCTGTTACACAAAAAGCAGCATACTATTTGTTTAGTTCTTGTACATGGTTTGTTAATTCTGCAATATGTCTTGAAATTTGGCCATGCCAAATGCATTGCATGTACCCTTTACTTTTCTTTCTTTCTTTCTTTCTTTCTTTCTTTCTTTCTTTCTTTCTTTCTTTCTTTCTTTCTTTCTTTCTTTCTTTCTTTCTTTCTTTCTTTCTTTTCTTTTTTTCTTTTTTTTTGAGACAGGGCCTCGCTTTGTAGTTCAGGTTGGCCCTTGACCTCACTATGTAGCCCAAGTATGCCTCAAACTCAGGAATCCTGCCTCTGCCTCCCGAGTGCTAGGATTACAGGCATGAGCCACCACACCTGCCCCTTTTCTTTTCTTGATTGTTCTGGAAATATCATGGGGCATCAAGTATCTGTTGCAGTCTAGCAAAGTACTCTATAACACAGTAGTTTAAACCAACTAGCATTTTATATTAGTTCACAATTCTGTGGGTCAGTTATTTGGACTAGGGTCATCAGGGTGGTTTTCCCTGGTTACTGGTACAGTCACTGGGGCCATACAGTCTCATACAGCCCCGCTGTCTGCTTGATTGAAGGCTTTTATGCCTAGCTGCAGTCCTGTCTTCCACACAGCTAGCATGGCCCACTTCATGGCGATGAAAGCATGGAAAGAAGAAGGGCTTAGGGTTCAGGTACTGATTCCATTTTGGCTTGCATCACATTTGCTAATGTTCCTTTGGTAAACACAGCCCACAGAGTAAAGCTAGGAGTCAGTGTGAGAAGAAATGCTGAGAAAAAGGATCATTGCATGTCATGATGGTGTAATTTACCAGCCCTGTTGATGAACACCTACTTATTTCCAATTTTTTTGATATTGCAAATAAAGTGTCAAGAGATACCCTCACCTATAACTCAGTTCATATGCAAGTGAGATAAGGTATCAGAAGTGGGTTGCTGAGGCAAAAGGCAAATACTTCTTAAATTATTGATTTGTGGTGCTGATTCTCTGGTTATTTTAAGCTTGTGCTTTTGTGTCATTTGTTCAGGACTTTTGAAATGTGAGAAAAGTTGAGATATGAAATGCATATGAAGTGAATTAATTAGAAACTCAATTTTGAAATAACAAAGAAAATGGAAAGTTAGAACAGAAATCCAATAACTTTGAATAAAGTAACTTGCATAAATTATTTGAATAAATATAACAATGCCTTTTATTTTGTTGTGTTTATAGCATAGAACTATTTCAACTATTTGTTTGAAATATCTTAGTAATTTTCAGAACATTTAAGGAGTTAAAGGTATAATCGGCTCCAGTGTGTGTGTGTGTGTGTGTGTGTGTGTGTGTGTGTTTGTGCGCACGCGCACATTTAAAGAATTACATGACTTGCCCCAACTAGCAAGTTATACCCAGGATGTATATCCAGCCCTGTGACAACAAACTTGACTTCTTTCCATGAACCACATCTCATTAGTAGGGATTTGTCCCTTATATCTAGCTTTGCTTCGTATCGCATAGATTTGTTCAACTTGCTAATTGTCACAATGATAATATCTCAATCACATGTACTATCTTCTCAGGAGGCTAATTTTTAAAACTCAAAAGTAGTTTATTTCTGATTTCTGAGTACTGGAAAACATCCCTCCAGTTTTCTCTTGTTTTGCACATGACCTTGTTGTCCAAGCTGAAAGCTCCGTCTCCTGATCTTAGTCAGCAGTTAATCTTGACAGAGGAATTCTCTTTAAGCTCATGTGCTCACTTTCGGCCTTCAGGAAGGAGGAGTTGTTTTTAAATAAAACCTTGTCTTGGCCCTCCTGCCATGGATGTGGAAAGTAGACTGTTTTCTTTATTTTAAATTCATACTCATTTTCTTAGGGCCTCGATCATAACAAAATGGGCCCCCTATAGAAACTGTCCATTTCCCCAAAGTGTGATTGGTTAGCAAAGCTGTTCTGCTCAAGGGTAGCCTGTTTTCTTGAGCTGGGATGTTGACAGGGGTGACATGCACCAATTTTAAAACAGGTCACCGGTTCCTAGGCTGCCGGCTGTGGGCCAACATGCTTGTTCTTGAGGGAGAAGGGCGGAGAAAGGATCCCCAGCAGGAAGCAGGAAAAGCTACAGAGATCAGCAATCACTCTATATTATAGAATTCCTGGAAGTTGGCAGCCCAGGCCAACATGATCCTTGTTGCATGAAGCTTCTGCTAGTGCTGGGTGCCAAGAAAACCATGACTGCAGCAGAAGTACGAAGAGAAGTGAATCTAAGGATGTGTAGACAGAGCTTGCGCAAATAGGTGGGAACCCTGTCTGACTGAGAATCTCTAAACATCAAAGAGAGGCATAACTTAAAGGGAGAAATCTGATACCTAATCAAAGTAGCCTATGATGGAAGATTGGAAGTACAGCCAAGCAGTGACACCATAAACAGGATGAGGTACAGATCATGTCTTTGCATGTTTGTCTGCATTGTGGCATCTAGCAGAGTGTCTTTTACAGAGGAGAGCCTAGGTAAATATTTAATCACAAAATGTTAGGGCTGAAAGTAACTGTAGAAACTATTCTTTCTAGCCTCACTATTTTTTGGACATAAGTAAACTGAGGTGCAGACAGGTTGGGTAAAGGGCCTCAGGTTGTTTTCTGAGGCAGAACCATGTGCTCTGAATCTTAGTAAAGTCAGCCATCAAACAATTACTTTGTTAATATGCTAATGATTGCTACATGAATGGATGTGGTTATGGCTTGGAATGCCCCCCAAAGGCCCATTTGTGGAAAGCTTAGTTGCCAGCCTATGGTGCTTCTGGGAGATGGGAGAACATTTAGGAGACGGCACCAGTGGAAGGAAGTTAGGTCACTGGAGGTAACCCCGGAAGTAAATATTGGAAGCCCAGTCCTTTCCTCCTTCTGTTTCCTGGCCACTGTGAGGTGAACAGACCTACCCTTCCATGGACTCTCACAATACTCAGAATACTGCATTGTCTCAACCCCAAAACAACAGGGCTAAACAATCATAGTCTTAAACCTCTGAAACTATTAGCCAAAATAAGCCTTTCCTCCTTTTAGGTATTTGTCACAGAGATGGAAAGCTAACATAGAATAAATCAATTAATTTCCCTTTTAATGAAATCCATTTATAAGCCACTCATTCAGTAAAATCCTATATAATCATCTACTTACATCACTTATGTCTAAACTATAGGCAATCACCCTGGGATATCTGTTGGGGGTGTTGGGCAAAGAGAGGGTTGTAGAGATGAATTAACTAGTGTCTTTGGAAAGACTTTCAAGAGCCTAAGTTTAAAGACATTTTGGCTATTTTACAGAAAGTCTTAAATGTCAGAGTTGGATGAAAACACTGAATTTTTCTTACAGTGATTTCTTATGTACTCAATGGTGTAGGTAGATTGGTATGGAAATTATGCCCAAGACTCAGAGTGGTTTTTAAATAAATTTTATAAACCGGGTATCAGAGTAGCTGTGACAGAGAAATCATAAAGACAGAGTCTCCACCTCTCATGACTTGTGTCTGTCTCCCAGGTGAGCCAAGAAGGAGTTCCTTGGCTTGTTCAGCTCCCCCTGCTAGGTGGGGTGCAAGAGCAGCATGTCCAACACTAACTGTGTCGCCACCCATGGTCCACTGTCAACCAGCACAATGTCAGCCTGGACTGTCTTATTACCTTGGAGGGTAGAGAAAAACTTTCTGCGTCACTTCAAAGATATATTTGACAGAGTCCATTGTCCTTAGTGCATTTTGACATCTGACAAAAGAGGGAGGTCTAGAGTCTTTCCTCTACAAGGTATAAGGGGTCAGAGATCATCACCCATTTAAGGATATAAAACAGTTAATTTTGCCAGCCACTGAGAACATTTTAGAAACCCTTTTATCAGTGCCTGGGGCAGTGCTTCATATTTGGTTTCCTGTGTCATAAAGAAAAACCTGCAAATAACTAAAAGTAGGAATTCTAATGAAATATGGGTTCTCTTTCATTCTGTTTGGTGTGGGAGGCTGTGTAACTCTAACTCTAAGAATACCGGTAGTGGTATCTGTCTACATTCTAAGAATTTAGGGAGGTGAGGTTTATGTAAAATGAATCACCCATCCTATCTGTGAAGCCTTCTGCAGAACGAAAGTAAAAATAAACCCAAACAAACAAAACAGGGACAGGGCTGAAAACAGTAAGGTGTGTGCTTTTGGAAACACACTGAACATCAGTTTGCTTGAAATTCTTTTTGGTTGGTATGTGCATGCAGTTGTTTTGTTTTGTTTTGTTTGTTGTTAGGGTTTTGGTGTTTACTACCATATTTACCCTCTGTGTGGTTGGAAACCTCAAGGTTTTCTTAATAAAAAGGAAAGAGGAGATAAGAGGTCCTGCTACCCATGCCACAAAGGAAATGGGAAGAGCCTAGCTATGACATGCCCATAGTACATATGTGTTTGTGTGCTTCTGCAACAGTGCATCCCTGTGTGTTTGTGTATGAGTCAGTGTGTCTCTGTGTCCATGTGTATGTATGCATGTCTGTGGGCCTGTGTGCTGTATGGCAGGTACAGTACATGGTGTAGTCGTGTTACACCTTCCTTCAGCATCACAGTTCTCTGCTTCCTTAATCTGCAGCTACTTTGCTGTATTAGAGAAACAAACACAAGTACTTTTTTTACCAGTAACTCAAAAAGCTCAGACCTTACAACACAGTACTGAAAATCACATTTTCCAGAGAGAAAATCCCGTGCCAGATGGAAGTAGACACTAATTTAACCCAAAATTTTTGCCGGTTTGGTATTTCTTGTCTGCCCTCCCCTCCCATTCGCCAACAAAAGAATGTGGTCTCAGGCTGTACACTTCACATCTCTCCATAGGAGTCATGAAGGATTTGAGGCAGTTGGTGACTGGAGAATGATGAGGATGTGTGAGTGGATAATATATCATTTTATGGAAGCTTTGCACCTCTCCTTTCACTCCTCCTTTCTTGCTGGATGTGAATGTGTAAAAGCCCAACTGTAACAGTGACTGACACTATCCAGCCACGTTCTTCTCTGGAAGAAGAACTTCACTGAAAATGAACTTCACTGCAGGAAATTCACTGGAAACACGGGCCTAGTTTAATGTTTGATATTAACTGCATGCTGCATATTTCTAGCAGGACACATTGCAGCAGAACATGGTGACAGAAATAGCCCCCGTGTAGTGAGTTCTGATCACGTGACAGAGAGGTGCTAAACTCTTGATCAGCACCATCTGTGTTCTGTAACCTCTAGCAGGTAGGAACATTCCCCCCATTTTCAGACAAGGAAACAGAAACTCAGAATGAGTGAGTGATCTGTCAAGCATGATTCTGCTGAGAGGAGATGGGCAGGGGGTGGGGATTGGAAGCTGGAGCCATGCTGGACTGTGACCGTCAGGCTCTGTTCCTTTTAGCATCCTTCCAAGGACCCAAGCATTCAGGTGCACACTAAAGTTTATTTCAACTCCTTTGTATTTGGTGGTCACACATCACCAAGCCACAATTTACCTATTTCAGGAAAACATTTTTTTCTCATCTATGCATAAATCATTCTGTTTTCTGTTCCAAGAAATCAAAAGAAGGTAGATTTGAAGAACTCTTTTTTAAAACCAGTTCTAGTGGTGTGATGCAAAAGGGAAGACAAAGTCTCAATGCAAAATGTTAGCATTTCTGATACGTATTCATGATTAGAGGGAAAGTGAGTTGTAATGTAGAATTAAGAACTGTAAGAACCATAGGGTATCCATAGCACCGATGCTTCCAGATGCGTGAAAATTCAGATCCCTCCCTGCCCCCAGCCTTCATGGAGGGCCTTCAAAAAATCAAAATAAAATATATTTTGAATTTATATATTTTTAACCAACAAGCAAAAATTGTATATAAAGGCTTTCATATTTTATCCTGTGTGATAAAGGATCACGTTGTTCTTTCTTGCTGCCTGAGTTAACTAAGCATATTAACTGCAAGCAGTGTTCAGCTCTCATTAATTTTCCATAGACTTGGCTGACTTTGATCTTTTCATTTCAAAGCCAAAGAGATGAGAGAGAGAGAGAGAGAGAGAGAGAGAGACAGACAGACAGAAAGACAGACAGACAGGTAGAGAGACAAACAGACAGAGACAGAGAGGATCTTGTGTGTCTTCCTCCAGTTTGGGTTGTTCAGCCCAGATAATGCCTTTCAAACAAAAAGCAGGTTTGAGTAATCAAGTGACTGACTGACACAACCAAACTCCCCTTCCTCCTTTATCAATATGTAATTAGTATTAATTCTTTGCTTGGGTAAATCTCATTCCAGAACCCGCACAGATGTCTATATTTGAAATATGTGTAAGCCAAAGAGAATAGTTTTTAAACAAGTTGTACATTGATTTCCTCTGAGTCTGACATATTTCTTGAGTGATTTTCCTGAAAGGTTCTTTGGTTCATTGAACACAAAAAACAAACCAGGTACCCGGTCTGGTAGAGGTTACAGGGATGGAGGTAACATAACATTTGTTCTCAAGGAGTTTAAGTCTATTAGAGGAAATAAGACACCTTGATAAATAGCCGTAAGGTAAAAGAGAAGACTGTCCAGTACTGTATAATTTTAATGCTGATTACTATGTACCTAAAAGCTGGTTAAATTACCATTTTATTGAATGCTAATGAACTCTTACTCCTGTTCTGCACAGAATTTTTAAAACCTTTTAATTTGTCTGAGTTGTAGTTATGGTGACCACATTTTCCATACCAAAAATTAAGACACATGGTCTGACAAAGGATTCTTGTGCCATGTCTAGGTGTGAGACCACCCATAGTTAACATTTTTTAAAGCAGTCATTTTTAGGCAAACCTTATAAAAATAGAGCTTCATTAAAAGGCACATCTTTAGACTTTTCATTAAACACCTATAATACAAACAGTATTTTACTTTGTATCTGAGTCAACATGTTATATCCTAAAGCACTATTTTACAGCCTAAAGGTATGTGTTGGCCTATTCATATAAACACACCACTGCACATAGTCATAATACCCACCATTATCCAGGTAGAAAAAAAAGGTCCCAGTGGTCTACTCCAGGTCTTTAATTTTCCTTTTGAAGATAAAGCTCCTTATTTCACTTTCAAGGTTTTTGAACCTTACAAATGATTGCCATTGAGGCGTGCCAGATGTGAGCAATTGTGAGCAGTTGTTTCTGAAATGAGGGGGAAGGAGCAACTTTTTTCCCCTTATTTTCTCCCCCTACCATCATCTGTGGCTTCTACCCATGTAATTTTTCAGACCATCAAGGCTGTAGGGATGGATACCGGCCAGAACTGCTATAGTCTGGTCAGAGAGTCTTGAACTGAGAGGACCTTCAAGATAAAGTAGGCCAATGTCGATGTTTTACAGATGATAAAAACAAAGTCTGCTTGACCAGAGATTACTTACCCAAGGCATAAGTTGGTCAATGGAAGAGCTGGCTACTAATCTCTAGCTTTATGACTGGCCTAGGTTTCTGTTCCCAGCTGGTGATATTTTCTTCAGCCCTGGAGTCACGCTAGTCAGTTTTCAACTACTTTGATATTGAGTACAACCCCTCAAAATGACTGTATCCTTTTAGAACCATCTATTTAATTAATAGGCCATCTTACTATCATGGAAAATAACTTGAAAAGCTTGGAGAGGTGACCCCAATTACTGACCTAAATGTACTTTCAGAATATATCTATTGTACTAAAAACAGCAAATAATGCCCCTAAGTGACCTTCAAATTCAACTTCCTATTCATTCATTCCCACTGTAACTTCCCTTCATTCAATCCTACTGTAATTTCCCATTCATTCCCTCTTTCACTGACTGTTGTGTGTCTTCTATTTGCAAGGTTCTTTCCCTGCTGCTAAAGATGCTGTAGTGAACAGACAAAAATTCTGGCCCTTTTGTGATATGTAGGCCCTTGATAGTGTTGATAAGAATACAAAAAATAAAAAGGTAGTAACTCTTAGCTTGTCTAAAATTTAAATTACCAAGAAAGCAGAGAGTTAAACAAAAGGAAACTAATATTTATTGAATGCCTGTGACTTTGTCATGTGTTGTGTTTGGTTTATTTCATTGAAATACTGCAATTCTTTGAAAGATGAATGTGATCATCTCTTTTTCTACAGATGAAGAAATAAAATATAAGAATGTAATGTATCTTCCTCATGGTCATACCAGCAAGGAAATATGTCTTTTTTTTTTTTTGAGACAGGGTCTTGCTTTGTAGTTCAGGCTGGCCCTGAGCTCACTATGTAGCCCAGGCAAACCTCGAACTCAGCAATCCTCCTGTCTCTGCCTCCCGAGTGCTGGGATGACAGACATGAGCCACCACGCCCAGCATGGAAATATGTCTTTTAAAACCTAAGATATCAATCTTTTTAATACCATAGTAGATACAATTGTGTCATTTTGGACTGTGTATTTGATGTATGGTGGACCATACTATTATGAAAAGTAAATGAAAGAATCATAAGAGATGTGTGCTTGCCAAAGTTAATAATATACATCACGAAATCTTATATCATGGATATCATATTATTTGTTTAAAGAAAATGTGATGTGCATATATGATGGCATATTATTCAACCTTAAAAAGAAGTCATGCCATACACAAGAATGTGAATGAACCTTGAAGACATTATGCTGAGATAGATACTACATAATTCCACTCATATGAGGTATCGGTAATATACTCTTAGAAGTATAGATAGAATGATTTTGGGGGGGACAGGGGGGTGGGAAGTAGGACCCCGCGATTAATTGGGTTTAAAATCCAGATGTGTAAGATGAGTAAGGAATAAAGGTCTGTGAACAACATTGTGTCTGTAGTTAACAGTAGTGGACTGTGCTCTTAAAACTGTAGGAAAGTATATTGCATGTTAATTGCTTTCCACATACACATAAAAATAATTTCACTGGACTACTTTGAAATGTAGTTACAGAGTCTGACAAATAGAAGACACTTACCATTGATGTTGATCTATCTAAATTTCTGAGTAGCAACAATCCACTATAGTACCTTCTATTCTATGACAAGTATCTCCCATAGAACTCCTCATTCTAGAATTACTATTTGATGACCGCAATAGCATGTGCTTCTCAGATAACATATGACCTCTCATTTGGCTTGGAGCTTAGTGGTTGGTTTTACTAAATATAGGTGGCTAATGACCAAGTATAATATTCATCATGGGGTGTAAATATTTGGGAATTTTCCTCTTCATGTGAAACGAGTGGAATCGCAAAGTTGATCACCCTCATTTCTTTAAAATGCATTAAGAATTTCAGGTAGTTCTCTGAATTTTTATTCTCAAAATTTCCCATAGGAAAAGTGTGGAATCTGGCAGTGCTTGATGATTCAAATCTTCTGTGTTTCTAAAACACACAGTAGACTGGGACAGTGTTTCTGCTGACCATGAGAGACTGGATCGAATCTGGGTGCTGAGGCAGGACCAAAGGAGGAGGTGTGTTGTTGACTTGAGTCTTTTCCAAATTAGTGCTGATGTCCCAGGCTGTGCTGTAGCTGTGATGTCACAGCAGTGATGTCACTTCAGGTCCCATGAGCACTTCCCAGAACCTGGCTCTCTTTGTGAGAAGTACTGGGAGCTCATGTGTGCCTCACTTAGACCTTCTACCTGTGCTCATTGTTTGTCTTTTCAGTTTGGCATCTTTGCAGAAGAGTTGTTAAATCATCCGACTTGTTTTAATGCCCTTGGTGCTCCCCATGACCTTCAGAGTAAAATGCAGACTCCTTGGTCTGTTCAGAAGTCTTATGCAGCCTGACCTGCCATGCTTCTGTTCTGTCATCACTTGGCCACTCACCCCATTGCTCATGGGCCCCTGGGGCTGAACTTGAGATCTTCCAGGATGTCAGCTTGCTTCTTCCTCAGGCCCTTTCAGGGCTTGTGACCTATGCCCACATTGCCCTCTTCCTCGTATTCCCAAAGCTAGCTCCTCCTTGTGTCTCAGATCTCATCACTTCCTCAGTGGCTCCCACTCCTGACCACCATGCCATTCCTCTCCTGTTCTCCTACTTCATTTCTTTGGGCACTCTCATATAATACAGTCACAATTTTGTTTCTTTATTCTTTCATTGCCCTGAAAGCAGAGATCACCATAGGTTCACTCACCATAATAAGGTCCCAACAAACTAAACAAGCACTGAATATGTGGTAATTGAATAAGAAGAAGGTGCTTGAATTGTAGGTAATTTAAATGTCATAGGAATATCTCAGGTTATTTTTTAATGATGCAAAAGAAATTAGAACCAGGGAATATTTTAAAATTCTACACTTTATCTCACAATATCTCGTTAGTTCTCATTAGTCTGGGATTGACTGATCACATATGATGGAGATCCTGGTCCACTGCTTATGCAAATGCCTTGGCCATGTGTTCTGTTCCTATTTGATGGTCTCCACTTAAAGTATTAAATCCTTCAGGACTTATCTTGAACTCTTAGGCTGGCTTAACTTCTGCAGTAAGCAGTGGCTCATGAGCAGTGGTTTCCACTGCTAATGACTACACCCCAAACCCACACCATACACTTAGAGTTGGATGCATTTTACACATACAAGAAACCTTTTTTTTAAAATTTAAGTAGGTTAGTGATTCCATTGAACATAGACGACCTGCTCTTGAATATACTAAAACTTCACAAGAATTTTTCTGGCTAGAAAGTGGAATTCAGTTGACGATAGGTCTGCTACCAGACAGATAAAGAGGATTTATAGTTACTATGATAAAAAGTTCCAAATGTGGTTTCTTTTGCATGGGCATTCCTATGGTTTCTAAGGTCTAGGAACCACCTCCTGGAACTTGGCCTTCTAAAAGCAAGAAGGGTGAATTCTTTTATCTTACAGAGGTGGGGGGTGAGGGTAACTGTGGCTCTCCGAAAGTGAGGTAGGACTTTGGTAAGTGCTGGCTTACATCATGCAGTACAGCTGACATCCAACTTCTGATCCTTTATGGAACGTGTCTTCTTTCTTGGGGATTTCACTTAATTAATTTTGGGGGAAGGTGTAAATTGAGTTTCAAAAACTAGTCTTCCAAAAGCCTTTAAAATATTTTTTTACATAAATAAGTGGCTGCCATTGTATAAGCAAATTACAAAAACTACACAGTGGTATAAAATCATTTAGTCAAACTTTGCATTCCAAACTGATTACTTCTTTGTTCTAAACTCAGTGATGTAACTACGAATTGGAAGTTACTATTAAGGGTAGATTTAGCAGTCTTATATTGGGTTATTTTAGGGAGGTGATGGGAAATAGCTCTTTTCCATATTATTTTTTTCCTGGGTGGGGGGTGGATTGATTCTTTTGCTCACTTTGACAGCAAGAGTGAAGTGAAACATAAAATCTTCCAGTGGGGAGATTAGGGCTGGGTAATATGGTAAATCCCAGTTTATCTCAAGTACAGTAAATCTCTAACTAGCTAGAAGGTGAGATATTCTTGCAAATTCAACATTTTGTTTAATGTAGAGATATCCGGCAGACCACTATTTTGTGACCAATTTTTATACAACTGAAACACAGCAAAATGTGCTTTGACACTAAACTGTACTGAGCACATGTTTGTCTTTCCAATGACAGAGAAGATCTTTGGTGATCTCACCAAACCTTGAGGGCATCAGGAAGAACATCAGTTATCTCAGACTTGACCATTAGTAGAAACTGGAGACCAATAATAGACTGCCTGTTACTTCTGAGTAAAAGCAGCTCTTCACTGCATGTGGTATTAGTGGTAGAAGTTAGAACACCAAGTCTTTCTTTTCCAGGACTCATCAGGCAGTCGTGAGGCTGCTCAGAAACACACAGACTCTAACAGGACATGATGTATGCAGATAACACGTGTGCTAGGGCTGAGGCTAACACACAAATGCTCAACAACTACAATTAACTTTAATTTGTGTATCTGTGCTCAATTTGATTTATTTCCCCGTTTTCTTTTTGGGATGTGGCTTCCTACACAATCCTCAGCTCCTCAACTAGAGGAACTTGGTACCCCTAACAGAAAACAAGCAGACTCTTTTGTTCCCTTAGTGTTATTTACATTTTTAAATTAAGCATCTGCAGAGAACTATGAGAAACTATCATTAGTTAAGGGTAAATGTCAAGAGAAAATATATAAATCAGTTATTATTATGACCTCAGATTATACATTCTCCTTTGGGACACATCTGGAAAGTTAGGGGAGAAAAGCAAATATTAAAATAGCTTAGGGTTCCCCCTGCCATCCATACACTGTTAACGAGAAGGTAAATTCTTGTAAGTTTTTTTAGGACAGTTTAACTTTAATTTTGGAAAGACTAAGTTTACTTATCTTTGACTTTTTTGTGTGTGTGGTACTGGAGATCGAACCTGGGACCTTGTGCTTCCAAGGTAGGCATGGTACCACTTAGCTGAACCCCCAGTCTTTATCTTTACTTATTTTATGCCCAAGAACTTTACACATGTGTAAGGATGTCCCCTATCGTATTATTTATTTTGTTTTTGGAGCAAAAACAAAAACAAACTGGGAGAAGAAAAAATATCTCTGCGAGAGATTGGTGAAGCTGGTAAATTAATATTATGAAATAAATGCAGCTATTAAAAGATCCACATACATATACCTACACATATACATATAAATGTGAATTCAGAAAGATCTATTTGACAAGGTTGAGGTCTATATGGATTATGTGATCTCACTAATGAGACAGAAAGTTAGATATACATATATATGCACAGCATTTTCCAAAAGAACATATAATATACCATTTAGTTAACAGTTTAATATAAAGTATGAGTATTATAAATTCAAACTAATAATTACTGTAAGTTAATACATATTAAAATTATATAGACATCACTTGTAGTGAAATGTACATGATTAATTTACATTCTAATTTGGTTATTCTTGCCTTTACTCCTATTATTAACAGCTAAAGTTAGGTCAGCTTAGAGCTATTCCTAGTTTCCAAAAGGATACTTCCCCTGATTTCCCAATAATGTTGAAAATACACTGAACCTCTGTGGCATGTGAATATTTGTCCTCAGACTCTCTCTAAAAAAAGTTACAAACCCGAAAGATGATGAGCCAACACAGACTGCCATCTTCAGGAACTGCCAGAGTCATGGAGCCAGACTGTTCAGAGCTAACACTCACCCTGCCGCCCAACCCCAAAGACCAGACTAATCATTCTGCCTGAGATGCAGTGATCGTGAATCGATTTCTTAAGAGTCTGCTTTGCACTTAAAACAAAGAGTTTCAAAAAGAAGATCTAACAGAAAATATACTTGGGATTATTTGTTATTATTACTGCTTTCTAGCATTTTCCACTCACCATTGTTCTTAATTCTTCTGTATTTCATATTTTGAACTTTGGTCACATCCTTAATTCTTCTGTATTTCATATTTTGAACTTTGATCATATCCTTAAAAAACTTTATGGAAGCCTCCCAAGCTTGCTGGATCGTGCTGCTATTTCCATAGTGTGAATGCCAACCCTATTTACAGGGGCCAAGTGGAGCATACCATCTGAAACTGGCCCAGCTCTCAGGGCTGGACCTAATTCAAATGAGAACACCATTCCATTGCTTATTTTCATGAGATAAAAGAACAAAGAAAAATAAAAGAACAAAATCTCATTTTTTGAAAACATGCAAGTGATGTGATTTCTATTAGTTGTACTAATTCTAGTCTTGGCTTGGTTTCAATTTAAAAGATGTCCACAGTTCATAGGGTACATACACCCAGGGTGGCCATGTGGCAGTTACAATAACAGGAAGATCCTGACAAGCCCCAATCTCCTTTCTGCTGTGCTGACATCCTTCACCCATCCTTTTATTCAGCTATTTACAGAAACATGGTCTCTGTCTGAAGTTGTTTGTGGTTTTTCTCATTACTAGGATAAATAGGGTGGACATAGGTGATGTGCCCACAAAACAGGCATACAGCTCAGTTTGGGGAAAGGCTTTTTTAGAGAAAATCATATCTAAACTAAGTCCTGAAAAAGAAATGATAAAGGTGTCCAGTTATCCTGGAAGAGAGAACAGCATGTGCTGAGGCCAGACGTAAAAGAGAACATAGTATAAAGGTGAGGCTCCAGCTATCTAACTTTCTTTTTCTCATGAAGATATTGGCTACAGAATGGTCACTTGATCTTCATAATGGCTCACAGTACCAGTAGTACGAGGGAACAAAAACATTTATAGAATAAATGACTTCATTCTTAAACACACCCCCAGCACCATTAATCATACTGTGGATAGTTATGGTTTCTTTTTCATTTCCCATATCTAGTCTTATCTGCTCCATCTTCTTAAATTTACACTGACAAATGACATACCTGGGCAAGATGAAAACTTTAGAGACTCTGTAGAATGAAATGACCAATACTTGTTTTTTAAAAGGACAATTTGTATAGTATCCTTTTTGAAAACACAGGGAAATGCTTAAGGCTGGAGTTTCTTTTTTCAGTAAGGAAGAGAAATAGTCATAATAAAGGACAAAAGAAGGTAATACTCCACTGCCATGGGCTGAGCAGTTGGCTATTTTTATTAGTCACTGACAGGAGCCCCTAATGGCAATCCTTCCTTCACTCTTTATGTATTGTAAGGCATTCTACTAAATCTTAGGTTAACTTCTCACAGTATATATGCTTAGTTGTCCAGTTTATGTGCACCACAGTTTCAGAACTCATGCATACTCCCGTTGGTCAAGGGGACCAAGGGAACTTTTCTTTAGAGTTCTTTTCCTTACTCTGTTTCTTCATCCATGAAAACTGAGAAGGTGCAGATTAAACTTAGAAGTACACATGTGCCAAAGCACATATCAATCTGGAAAAAAAAAAGCAATATGTTGGGCTTTGGAAAGTAAAATAACACATCTGTTCTGGTTCAAGGTCAGCCATAAATGGAATTATAAAGAAAAAATGAACAATAATCTATGGTTAATATTTAAGAACATGAATAATCCCTCATATGTATAGGTATATATATATCTATATATATTTATTTATATATATCTTTTGTCAGCATACTTCTATTAATTATAAATTAAAGGCAGTCAGAGAATGAGTAGATTCAAAAGCTAGTTGAAAACTGAGAATCCTGTAGTAAATATTAAGCAGTCACATGTGTATAATAAAGACAATAAATCTCTGTAAGTATAGCTATGATGAAATGTGTATAAGGCACTTTGAACTCCACAGAAGTAAGCAAAGTATAAATAGATAGCATGCTCAGGCACAGAGAAAATCAAGTGCTATTTTAGCACTTGGGCTAGTGATAATTTATTGTTCCGCCTTCTCAGTTGAGTCAGTGTTTATATGGTGCTCTGTATTAACTAAGACAAAAATAGTCTGTGCACATCATAGTCTAGGATAGATTACTGAGTGATCAGCAGAAACTCCATTAAACAACCACTCCCTGACAAGCAAGGGATTTATAATATTTTAAATATTCATCCTAAAAATTCAAGCTGTTTTGACAATTTTGCTTGTGAATCAGTGTGAGAGGAGGGTGGCATATGTAATGGAAAATGTAAAGTGGTTTACATTCCAAACTCAGGGCCCAAATTGTCTGGCTTCAAATTCCAGCTCTCTTACTAGCTGGGTTGACTCTAGGCAAGTTTCTTAACCTAGAGAGGTTGCCCCGTTTTTCCCGTCAGTAAGTGGAGTCTAGGATAGTACATCTAGGGCTCTTGTGAAGCTGAAATGAGTCAGTACCCTAAAACATGTAGAACAATGCTTGCAGAAGTGTTAACTACCTAGACTTTGCCACAGATGAGCAGACACTTTGGACAAGTTACTTCACCTTCTTGATCTCTGACTTCTTCTTTGTAAAATGCTGAGAATAATAAACAACTCGCAGGTTGACTGTGAGCATCCAATGAGATGCCATATGGAAAGGAGTTCGCAGTGGAGCACCTGGAAGAAGAGTGTCTTGCTGTCCTCCTTGCCCTTTCCCCTCTGCCTGGATGCTTCTCGCTGACCACTTCCCAAATGCTCCTACTTGTCAGACACTTTGCTTCCCACCAGCTTAGCCTTGCTTATACCTTATGAAGTCACACATGGTCAGAAACCTGAACCTGTCTATTTAACTTCAGTGCCTGTCCTTTTTGGCATGACACTGAGCAGCTTTTGCTCAGAAATACAACTTTCGGAAAGTCTTTTGAGACTAACCCCACCCAGTCCTGGCTCACTCCTTTATCAACTCAGGTTCTATTTTCATCTGTGACATTGAATGTGTTTGACCATTTCGTGTAGATATTGCTTGTCTCCCTGAGCAAAGCCTGTGTTCTCAGAAAACAGAATCTCTCATAACTCTTTCTGGTTCACCTTTCTGAATGACTTTCTCTGTTTGTGCCAGAATCCAGCGGGGCTGAAGGAGCCCCTTGGTCAGAGGTCGGCATCATCACTACGTCTTCATATCCCTGCTTCTGTAGCCAGGAGGGCCATGCTCAGGCGTTGAGACTCTGTCAGACTTGGGTTGTTTCTGGCTATCCAGTCTTCATTCAAGAAGAAGGTAGAAATTAAAGAAATAGCCTCAGAAGACTTGAAGTCATTTGTTGAGGGTTCACTAGGGGAAGACCAAAACAGAGAGAGTTCCAAGGGTGGTGTTACTTACTGAATTCATGGTGATCCCAGCACGTTGAAGATCTATCTGATTTGTTCACCCACAGAGGACCGCTTATCTCTCCGATGAAACACCTGCTTAGGTATCAAACCAAGACACTCTTGTGTTCATTGGTAACAGCAGAAGCTCAGACTGTGCTCTGAGCTGCCCTAGCCATGCACTGCACGGCCAGCTTTCTGAGGAGCCGGATGTGCTTCATAAGGAGGTTGGGGAACACAGAATCTAAACAAAGGCAGCTAGAAGACCCGGTCAGTGTCAAGATGATGTCACATACTTATTCTGAAGATTGCCTCAGTTTATTGGTTCCTGGGGCTCCCTTTCCATGGCGAAATCCAGTGTTTCTCCCTCCAGCTCACTGATAACAGCTGACAAGTATCTGTTCTGATTGGCACGGCCACCCCCTGAATGCATTTGTTCAGGCTGCAGTCAGACCTCGCAGACTTGGGATCCACTCTATTTCTTTAGGGTGCATTGTTCTTTTCTGTTCTGACTGTCACATATCTGTGCCTGTGTGGTCCTGGAGACAGCGGGTGTTTGAGGGCTCAGAGCCCAGTGCAGGCTGCTTTCTCTGTCAAATGGAGTGTTGGTGCTTTGCGCAAGCTACCTTCAAAAGAAGCTCAAAGTAGGGCAATATGAGAGAAGCACAGTTATTCTTGCTAAAATAAATTACACCGCTTAATGTACACAAGAGATAGGAAAAAGAAGAGAGCCAAGGCGTTCTCTCTGGGCCAGTGTTTACTACTGAGACCGCATGCTTACAGATGACCATACACAGCACTCAGTACATTTGTTCAAGCCCCTCTCCCACACCCGTAGTGCTGCAGAGGGCAGTGGCACGATTTGCCTTTCTTCTGAGCTACTGCCACACACGCCATGATCCATGTGCGACCCTGTCTTCTGTCACCTCTTTCAAAGTTGGTTTATTTCTTGGTTTCTTTGAAACACCTCTGGTTTCTTAAGGTTACTTTGACCCTGTGAGCTACCCATGGGCACAGCTAAGCTAGTGGCCGAACCCAAGGCCACAGTCTCCAGCTGTCCCCTCCTGAAGAGCAGCTGTCCCGATCCTAACAAGCAAGCAAGACCTGTGTTCCTAACCAGCTCCAGGCATCTAACTTTGAGTGATGTCCCAGCTGATGGGAAGCATCCTGCTCTCTGAGATGCCCTGCCCCATGCCTGCTCCTGTAAGAGAAACATTACTCACCAGGAGTTACGAAGGGCCAGATCCACCACAACTGCCTGTATTTCTCTTCCTTGCTCCTGGAGTCAAAGATGGGGACTTGTCCAGAGGGTTCGTCTCCTGCCCTCTCTCATGGCTTGCCCTCATAGGGTGCTGTTGTTACCCCTTCTGGATTCTGCCAGCTGATCAAGCTTTGTTTGTTATCCTTCTGCAGCATTTGCATGACCCTGTCAGGTAGTAGGTCTAAAGTCTCCCTTGATGTGACATGCGTTTGATCATTTATGCATCAACAGAGATTCATCAGTGACCTACATGTGCCAGGCACTGTGGTAAGTGCCGCAAGCAGTGCTATGGCCTGAAACATCTGCAGAAACCTCCAGATATCTCAGCATGTCTGTTTTCCTCTGACGGCTCCAATTTGTACTACACAAGAAATCCTTTTGCAATGGTTGTTCTTGTCTTTAGGCAGATGCCTCAGGTAGGGACATGAGGCTGTACTACAGTCTGCAATATTTGCTTGAGAAGATTGGTGCAAAGCAGGGCTCTGTGCAACATTTCTTTCCTGCACAGGTTATGAATGTTTGTGTGTAATAAAACTAGGGAGCTGGTTTGCAAAATGAGCCAATGAAGCTAGGTTTATAGTCTAGTTTATGGTCTGGATCTCACTGGGAGAATGGCGTTTGCACAGTCACTCCTTGTTTCGGGCTGTTCTGTGTGCAGGGTTGCTGTGCAGTTGCTCTTTCCTGCAGCCCACCTGTGGATATCCGCTGGTCCTGTGGGGGTACCATGTGTTTCCCCAAAGTCCCCCGGCAGAAGCCAGCCAAGGACACACTGGCTGTCAGGTGTGAGGCTTCCTCCTCACCTCTTACAGGCAGCCGGTGATATAGCCAGGTATTTTTTTCCTTGCACAGCTGACATGGCTGGCTTGTCACTGGTACTTCTTCGTGGCGTCCTGTTTATACCAGTGCGCTGGTGGTCGGCTGCCTCTTCAAACTGAGTATGTGCAGGTGTGTAATCTCCTGCTTCTCCACTCGATCTTAGCCAAAAGGCTGAGAAGCGATGAATCTCCTGATTCCAAAGGTGGTGCCTGCCGGATGTCAGTAGAGCATGGTTCCTGATCTTAGCTGAGTACACTGGAGTACTGAAAAATCCTGACCTTCAGAGCGTATCCCAAGCCAGTCTTCTGTACTCTGTGGGCACATGGCCCAGAACTCTCTAAGCCATTTCATTTTGTTAGCAAGACTGAGAGTAACTACTCTAAAGGAAGGGAGAGAAGGGGAAGCAAAGCAAGATCAGAGGAAAAGAATGGATCCAGGAAGAACAGAGTCCAGGCGCTGCCTATGTGCGGTGACGTAGCACGGTGCTTCCACCCCAGAGCTCCCAAAAAAAGGGTTGTGCTCACCCTGCCTCTCCCCTGGACCTGAGTGTGAGGGATCCAGGCAGCCCCAGAGGCCGAGGCCAGGACTCTCCCTGTAGAGTCTGCGTGCTTCTGGTTTTCCTATCCCACCAGCTACTTCTAGTTGGAGATTCCCGAGTTTAGGATTTACCTGAAGCTCTCTGAGCTTCTGGTTTCTCAACAAAATGGGAGTGTCATGCGGATTTGACAGGAGTGAGGGTGAAGGTGGTCACATGCCAGGTACTCTGCAAAGGGAAGCTTGATTATAATAAGCCTGAGAAGAAGTTTGCGTCTGTATTCCAATAAAATTGCACCCACCCTTCTCATCTGTCATGTCTCTCTCCTTGAAAAGCAGTGGTTCTGAAGTGTTGGTTTCGAGAGCTGATAAAAACACAGAGCCCTAGGGCCGGAGATTTAGCTCAGTGATTTAGCCCTCACAAGCGCAAGGCCCTGAGCTAGATCCCGATAACCACATACAATGCTGGGCGTGGTGACTCACGCCCACCAGCAATCAGTACCACAAACCACAGTGCCGGGCCTGGTGGCTCACGTCTGTCATCCCAGCACTCAGGAGGCAGAGACAGGAGGATTGCTGAGTTCGAGGCTTGCCTGGGCTACATAGTGAACTCAGGGCCAGCCTGAACTACAAAGCGAGACCCTGTCTCAAAAAAAAAAAAAAAAAAAAAAAAAAAAAAAAAAAAAAAAAAAAAAAAAAAAAAAAACCACAAGCCCTGGGTTGATGAAAGGGCCAAGATCTGCTCTCCTTCCAAACTCAGAAAATGACTCTGAGACCACGCCTCCTCCCAACCCTGAGACCATGTTTGCACGCAGAGGACGTGCAGGCGTCCAGCTGTGCTGGGATGGCCGCAGTGGCAGGTGGAGAAGCTCCACCACTTACACCAAAGTGCATGCTTTTCGCCTCCTGATTTTTCTTTCTAGTGACTTCACTGAACTCCTGTCCCACCTCAGCATGGCCAAGTGGGGTCCAAGGGGTGGGTTGGAGATAGCAGCCACACAGCAGGATAATTTTAGCAAGGTCCCACCTTTCATTTACAAGTCAAAAAACTGAGATGTGCTCTAAAACTGGCACCCTCCAAATTAGTAACCTCCCCAAACAAGGTGATAATTTTTGCATTTGTGACTATAGGGGCAAAATGAGTTGTCTCTCTCCCTTTCTGCACTTGACTTCTCTGAATGCTTTTCATTTAGAGCCCCGATTTTCAGCTCTGAAAGAACGTACAGCACTTTCTTGGTGTTCCTATTTATTTTTAAAGGCAAGAAAAACCCCTTGGATCACAATGAATCAAAGGGTCTGCACATTGACATGTTTCCACTGGGCGTTGTGAGAATGTTGGTCCACAAGAGCCCACAGGCCTCTGGGTGGATTTACTGCTTATTGTTTTTGTTGTAACTAAAATAGGAAAAAGGATGTGTCTGCTCTTAGGAGCAGCTACTGTAGGAGCTCTGTTCTAAAGAACTGGGAGCTGAGTGAGGGAACCCCAACTCTGGGGGGGGGGAGT
The DNA here is from genome assembly GCA_004025085.1 of Thryonomys swinderianus. Lineage (NCBI taxonomy): Eukaryota > Metazoa > Chordata > Mammalia > Rodentia > Thryonomyidae > Thryonomys > Thryonomys swinderianus. Next base: position 35,953 of record PVIC010005703.1, on the reverse strand, counting down.
GCTGACTGGACACCGACCTACCCTACAGTGTGGCCTCAGGACCCAGCACTGTCCCCAGGCTGGAGTCCTCACCAAGGGCGGTCACTCAGCTGCCTGGCAGCGAGTCCTTCCCGTTGCTGTGGTGGGCCTGGGCAAGTGGAAAACACCGTGGAGACTAAGCCTGGGGTGGGTAGGCGGACAGCCCTTGCCTGCTCCTCTTTCTCCCGAAGAGCCCCGCAGAGCAAGGGAGCTGAAGCCCTTTATTTTCCATTTCATAAAGGGAGAGGGAGATTCCTCTCGTCTGCAATCTTTGCTGAAGAACAAGAATTCCTAGCAACACCAAGGACTTTTGCTTGATCAAAGGATTTTAATCTCTCTTCCCTGCTTTTGCCATTTGACTAGGGGACCAGTGTTACATTGAGAAAAACAGCTGTACTAAAGGACATTTATCTTCATCCTACTAAAACTAATTCTTCATGATCTGTTTATGGTTTGTAAAATATCCACTAGGGGTCTTTGGCAGATTTCGAGGGAAGAAGAAGGAAAAGAAAGCAGGAATATTGCAAAATTGTAAGTGTTTCAATTGTATCAAGAATTGTGCTTAATAGAGGGCACAGATAGCCATAGACTTATGCAAGTGGTTACCCAGTAGCCTTTCATGAATGAAAGGTTGTGTGTTAAACATTTGTCACGTTACCATTTTGATGCATGTCAACGTACAGAATCTCATTGAGAAAATAGATAAATGAATGTGCAATCATAGACTAAGGATGTTCACTTCAGCAGCGACACTTGATACATACTGCTCTCCCCAGCACCGCATTCTTAGGCTCATCCATGTGAGCTCATGCATCTTCTTCACAAGAGCCCTAACCTGCAAGCTAACACTGTGATTATCCCCATTTTAAAAACAGGGAAGAGAGCCGGGCATGGTGGCTCACGCCTGTAATCCCAGCACTCGGGAGGCAGAGACAGGAGGATTGCTGAGTTCGAAGCTTGCCTGGGCTCCATAGTGAGCTCAGAGCCAGCCTGAACTACAAAGCGAGACCCTGTCTCAAAAACAACAAAAAAAAAAAAAAAAAAAAAAAAAAAAAAAAAAAACAGGGAAGAGATGACTCAATGAGACTCTCTTAATCAGTGTGAGTGTCCACTCAGAGACCACTTGTGGTTCATGTTGAGAAGGCCTGAGCCCTTGCTGAGAGGTGCTCAGTCCCTAAGGTAGAGCCAGGGGCTGTAGCTTCTTGCTTACCTCTCACACCCCATCACGTGGCTATCTCGGAACCACACCTCCAGCCACCCCTAGTCCTTGCTTTTACAAGTAGCCTAAGAGGAAACATGTAAAGGGGTTCCTGAGTGTCACAGACACAGTGTCAAAGATTTATAGCCAGATAAAAACCCACAGGGGGGACCTGGCGCTGCCCTTTTGAAAGCTGGGGTGTTCTGTAGGTCTGAAAACCTGGCAGTGCTGCCAAACTCTCATCTTTGAAACTCCTAGGTCGTTTTTTTTTAACCCAGACTCCAGCACCCTTATTGAGCACCTGACCAATCCTCAGGAAGTGCTCAAAGGTGGGAGGACCATTCATTCCTGCTTTCTATGGCAGAACCTTTGTGTGTTAAGGGCAGGAAAGTAGGCAAAAAACAGCCAGTGGCACCCATGCTGAGTTTCAGGAAGTCTGTGCCTAGGTTCCCAAGCAGGCTCAAGAATGGAAGCAGAGAACAAGCCGGAATACCCTTATTGCTTGCTGATTATTTTTAAATTGCGTGTTGGTGCTTTTCCATTCATTTTAATTGAGTCAAGTCCCATGACTTTTGTGATCCCCAAATCCTCCATAAATTCTCTGCGACTGGCATCCCCCCCCCCCAGAACCCCTTTCCTTTCCTTGCCTGGGAACCTGCCCTTTAAATTTGACATGGCTGGGATTTTAATCGCTCCTCAAAGGCACAGTGACAATTTCACAACAAAGCAGGGAGGTTGGGGATGGGGGGGAGAGTTTTATTTTCTGCTGTGATTAAGAGAGCAACTGTTCTCTCTTTGTCCCCTGGGGCCGACTCTTGGCACCAAGTTGAGGAGACCTTGAACTTGGTGTTGCAACATCCATCAGACCCAGTGAGTCTGGGGCCCTCGAAGGTGAACTGCAGCTGTTCGGATAAAATTCTTTTTTTAAAAAAAAAAATCTTTTGGGGGAGATTCTCAGCCCTTGTTTTACAGTTTCTCTTCCTGGCAGAGAAACCAGGAAGCTTTACTTTCCCAGGATCTCAGGCAGGTAATTGTTTTCCCAAACTGTACTTTAATCTGATGGAAGTGAACATTCTTTGCCCTGAGAACCTTCACCCACTTCTACAAACTATTCGTATCCGCCTCGCACACTGGAGTCTCCGCTGCGGAACGTCCTGCCCTCCCTCAAGACACATTTCCATCTCTGGCTCTAATTCAGGGCTGTTTTCATTTCTAAACAGCAGTTAGGGGCCTCTTAGCCTCTTGCATCTTGCAGCGCTTTCCTGTTAGGCGGCTGACCATGCCCAGGTGGTGGGTGATCTTCTGAGGAAGGCAACTGGCAAAATCCCCTGCGTGATGCCATTTTCAAGAAAGCAGCATGAGCGATGACTATGTGGTAGTTTCTGCTGCGACCAACACTTCGGTGGCCCCAACCTCTAATTGACTGATTATGCAGCCTCTTTTCAGGGGATCCCACTCCTGACTAGAGCACCAGAGGCCCCAGTTCAGTTTCTTAGCTGCCACTTCAGGAAGCGACTGGCTCCCGAATGCTCTTTCTGGTGTGAACGGCATACCCAGGCTGACCTCTATGCTGTGCTTGGGAAGAGGAGGGTGTGTTAATTCTCCACCAGTGTCTCCTTGGAGACAGGGACTTTGTAAAACAGGGAATGCATTCACAGTTCTGTGTAGTCAATGAAATGAATCTGCAAACAGCTTGGATGCTTAGACAGGATGCTATGGCCCTACCCGCTCCATGCCCTCCAGAGCCCCTGGTCAGTTGTTTACTTCTTACCCTGGACTCGGACACTGCTTTCCCTAATGGTCACGGAAAGTGTAAAAGCCAAAATATTTGAAGGAAAAAGTCCAAATCATCATTCCCAACCTTTTTGGTAGAAGGAACCCGTCTCATGGAAGACAAGTTTTTCCACAGACAGGTTGGGGTAGGAATGAGAGGCCGAGGCGATGGACGTGAGATGACTCAAGTGCACTACATTTGTTGTGTGCTTTATTTCTGTTGTTATACATTCTCCTAAGGAGTGTCCACTCTGGACCCTGCTCTGCCCGGGTCACGGTAAGCATCTCCTAAGCGATTGCCCCACTAATCATGGGAGGCAGAACTCAGACAGTCATGTGATCGGTGGGTTGTGGCTGTGAATACAGTCGAAGCTCCGAGAGCTGCCCACATTCACTTCCTGCTGTGAGTCCCGGTTGCTAACAATCCATAGACCGGTACCTGTCTGTGACCCAGGTTTCAGGGGCCCCTGATCTAACTAACTTGCCAAGATGTCTTTGTTAAATCTCAATTAACACTGACCTAGGTTTCTAGACGCTGATGAAAACACGATCATTTTAAAACCAGAGCAGTGACTACAGGCCCAGGCAGACCTCAGCCAACGCCGGGGGCTGGACATGGTTGGAGTGTGTCCCCCAGAGCTTTATGTGCTGGAAGCTTGGATCCTAATTTGGCTGTGTGGCACTGGTCTCAGGAAGGGAGCTAATTCCCCCCCCAAAGCATGTTGTTGTAAAAACAGCGTGACTGGCCTCTCCCTTGTGTCTCATGAGTCTAACCCTATAGTCCACCACTGTGATGCCGCCCACCCTGAGAACCTTAGCAGGGGCCAGACTGAAAGGGAGCCTGCTTTTGGACTTTCAGAAGCTAAAACTGTGCACTAAGTCAGTTTCTTTTCTTCATCAAGTGCCCAGCTTCAGAAACTTCATTATAGCAAAAGAAAACAGAGGACTATGGAACAGTATGGCGATACCTGGTATCCAGATACACACTTACCTCCCAGGGCAGTGTGGACTTGGCTAAAATTGAAAGCTTATTACAGACATCCAGAGAACTCCAGGGAGAACCTCTGGCATATTATTATCTAGATGACTTGCCCCTTGAATCAGAGGGTTTTTTTTTTTTTTTTTTTTTTTTTTTTTTTTTTTTTTTTTTTTTTTTTTTTTTTTTTTTTTTTTTTTTTAGTGTTCGTTGGTGTTAGTCTTCATTACATAGAGAGGCATTTTAGCAGAATTGAATTAGGTAAAATGTGGAAAACCAGACATGGCCAAATAGGTAACCTTTTCCCTGCTCTTAGGAAGGATCATTTTAGTACATTCTTCCACAGAAGTCCCGGCAGTAGATTGAAAACTGTGTATTATTGCCCTGGTCCACTTATTCACACACCGTGGCTCATGCTCTCGTCTACTAAGTTATTCACCTACACATTTCACTCACTCGTCAGTCAGCAAACATTTTCTCAGCAAGCACTACATCTGGGATACTGACCTAAGCAGAGAAACATTCCCTCTTGAGCCAGCATCATGAAGATGTTAGAACCTTGTTCTCTGTCCCCTGGCCACCTGCATGAGGCTCCCATAATCCCCACCTTCTCCCCAGTGGCTCTCTCATGTCAAAAGGTACACAGAGAAGATGTGAGACGCTCCAGTTTCTCAGGCCAGGTCTCACCGTTATAGCAAATAGTCTACGTATGATCTTATCTCAAGGGTTCTTAAATGCTCGTTATTTTTGTGCTGACACTGCTCCTTGCTCTAATAAAGTCGTTAGCCTATCATGGTCCTTGTACAGCGCTGACTGGGCACACTGAACGGCTCAGTGGGGACGGCACACTATTGAAAGACAATAGCGGGAGCTTGAGCTGAGGTCATTTCTTAGATTTACCTTCGCTGGGAAATGTCGTCTATAGTTCTCACCTACTGGCCCTTGATCCCAAGTCCAATTTCATTCTATTACCTAAAGGCAGATTGCTTGTGTGAATGCCTCCCAAGTCTCAAGCGCCATAAAAAGCTTCACATCAGTGGTCACCTGTCCCCTGTGCTCCTGGGACTCTTAACACATTATCTAAGTAGATCACTTCCTGAGTAGCTGTAGTAGCTGTGCGATCTGATGTGGCAAAAGCTCCAAGTCTCACTGAGAAAAAAGAAAACAAGGGTCAGGCAATCTGCAGGTGAATCTCACCTCTGCCTTGAATCTTACCTCTCCTTTACCAGCTGATTGGTCCAGGCCTCTTGGATTGGTCCACTGCACCTGGATTTCCTCACCTTTGGGTTCCTCTTGTATTAGTAAGCTTTCCTGTTATTCAGGCAAATTACCTGATGCTGAGATTTAGTTTTGTCTCATGGTTTGGGAGGCTTCAGTCCATGGTTGGTTGACTCTGATGCAGAAACACGGCAGAAGTTTGTGGCAGAGCAAAGATTCTTATAGTTCATGGCAAGCAGGAAGCGGAACAGGGGAACTGTGCCAGTCAGAGGTATGCCCTTCGAAGGCATGCCCCCAGCAACCCACGTCCAAATGGGCCCCCTTCTTAACAGGGGATTCAGCTATGACCACCAGTGGATTAGTCCCCAGCATATAGTGCCTCTATGATCCCATCACTTTTCAGGACCCTCTTAATGAAGTAAATTCACCATTAAACTTATTTGGTGCAACAATTTGTAATCACACCCATTTGTAAAACACTAAAAATAGATTCCTCACAGGAACTAACCAGAGCTGGAATTTATCTGGATGGGTTGCCTCAGCTCAGATATGCCAGTTGTTTACTGAAGTCCAGTCTGTTGGCCTGGGGCACTCCATGTCACTTGTTAAATATTTTCAATAGAACTGTGGGAAATAATATCTGTGAAGGAGTTTATAAGCAGTGCAAACTAATGCTAGCTAATTTAACCATGGTGTTAAGGTAGTTTCCACTTGAAATCTAATTTAAAGTGTGTTTTCTGTATACATTTTTTTCATCATCTGACAGTTAAGTTTTCAGATTTGTCTGTAACTTTTGAGACTTAGCACAGGAGAAATACTGCAAAAACCTCTTTTCCAGTGTTTTTTCCTGAGTGATGACTTGGCTCTGAAATCCCAGGGAGTGAGCTGTGTCAGAGCCTTGAAAAGTGAAGAACCGTTCACTGCAGCCTTGTGAAGGAAGATGGTGTTTAAGGAAGGTGAATTCTTACAAAACATGGCAGAACTCAGTATGGTGTCAGGAACCCTTGATTTTGATTTGTGGGTCAATATGATGTTTTAGGTGAAAGGGACAGTCAGTGTTTTTATCTTCGATGGCTCTTAATGAAATTCACTGTTTGGGAGGCAATAATAAAGATGCAGTTAGATTAAGAGTGGTCCATAGAATCTCTGTAGGCTAATTTGAAAAATGACATTCCATTCTGCCTGAAATCCATTTCCTCTATCCATTTTCTGGTGATTCTATTTAGTTATATTGGTCTCAGTAGAGAAGGTATGACTTGCTGTTTAACTTTCAGATGGGGATATGATGGAATACCAGGAAACCCATGAATCAGGAAAAGAAACCAAGAAGATAAAAACAAAAAGTAACCCCAACCATCCATGCATGCACTCATCTGTGCAGACCGATCACCTATGAGAAATTCTAAGGCTCAGTTTTGTTTCCCAGCATGTAAAACTTTGGATACACAGTCATGACTAAGTACATAAACATTTAGAGAAGTGACTGATAACCTGGAAAATAAGTAATCTGGGTTCTAGAATCTACTATGCTGCAGACTGACATATTACCCACCTTAGCTAGGCTTTAATTTATTATCTGTAAAATGGAAATGAAAATGGATGCTTATTTTATTGTTTGTTTTGTTTTATTTTTTAGTTTTATGAGACAGGGTCTCACTTTGTAGTTCAGGCTGGCCTTGAGCTCATTATGTAGCCTAGTCCAGCTTTGAACTCAACAGCAATCTTCCTGCCTCTGCATCTACCTCTGCCTCCTGAGTGCTGGGATTACAGGTGTGAGCCACCACACCCAGCTTATTAAATTTATAATAATGACATGAGAGCATATACATGTATCTATACATGTATACATGTATGATTATGTATATATTTTATTAACAAATATGTGTGTTATCCTTTTTAAAACTGTGTACCCTCTACAAGTACAACAAACAGCCTAATAATGTCAGAGAATTTATGGATCCCCCAAAGCCATAGACCTCCTAATAAAGGCATCTATTGTTAAAGAACTCTTTCTATGTTTTTCTCACTTAAAAGGAAATTACAAGTCAACTTTGATTAGAGTTGATATTCTATAATAAATATTTCTTTATGATCACCATTTTCTAAGACTTCCAAGCTCAGTCATGTCAAGCATATGCCAAATGATAAAATAGTTCATAGTAACAGATTTTGGTTTATAGTAACAGGAAAAAAGAGTTATATAATCATACATTAGCTTACTAATAAGCTTAACTCCAGATGAGGAATAATTTGGGTGGAGATGTACTTTTTTCATTCAATTTGTTTTTCCACATCTATTTAGAGCAACCAAAATAGGAAAACTACTACAGGCCCCAAAATTCACTTCCTCTATCTGTTTTCTCTACTCTACTCCAGGTCTGATGACTATAACTTTTTAAACATGTCATTTATTTTTATTTTAGCTTAAACGTTCCTTCAGAGACACTAGGGGAAACCATTTTTAGCTCAACTAAGAAAACAAACATGTTTAAACAAATAACATCCAAAATGTTCAGGTACAGTTGATGTTTTTGGAGTGTGTATATTTTAACAGTAAGCCCAGTGGGTGAAGTATATGCTGAAAACAGAATTTTTCATGTCTTAAATGTACCAATTTTTTTTCTTTAACAAAACAGAGATTAACTGGTCACAACTTCTATATTAGAACTAAACTTTGTATTTCTTTGAAAGGTTCTTTCAAGTTAGTCAATATGATACCTTTTTATCTTTTGTTTTTAATCACTTTATAGACATCATGTACACAACCTGTAGAAATACAGGTAATGGCTAGGGAAGAAAAAGACTGCCTAGAAAAGAAATTAATGCTGAGTCAAGACCCATTAGTGCAGCATAAACATAGACTTTTCTGCCTTCATAACATCATAGGATGCTTTCTAAATGTTCAGGTATAATTGCTAGTTTAAAATTTATTATTTTCCATGATCCCTGACTCTCCAAAGATCAAAGGTGGAAAGATCATTACATTTTGATTAAAAAGCAAGACCTGTCTTACTAAGTCTTCAAGACCAAGTAGTTCCATGGTCCTTAGTGTCTGCATTGTTCTTGCTCAATAAATAGGTAATTGAGGATTGGTACTTATGAATGAGTAGATAATATTCATTCAGTGGATGGATGGGTGGGTGGATGGATGAACTAATTACTGGGTGAAGTGTTCCAACTGACTAGAAATTGTTCATTGGAATTGCATTCATTCACTGGGTTTTTAATTAGCTAAGACCTTGGTAAACTGAACATACATTGCATTATGAGTGAGAATAACCTGTACTTTGTTTACTTAACTCAACTATAAATCAGAGTAGAAATTTCCATCCTATCAAGGATATTTTTTACTTCTTATGACTTGAATCATATTCATCATACAGTGTTGACTGGCTTTCTACCAAAAGGTTATCCAGTATCATTTTACTCATTGTGTTGCTTAACTGTTTGTGTGAGTGCACTTTAGCTAGACTCTTACAAGAATAAATGTTATCAATTGGTTGGTTGTCAATCACGTCCCTTCTCATCTCATGTGTATAAGTGCTTACACTTGCAAGCCTACTGAATCTTGCTGGGCCTCTGGTTGCTAAGTATTTTCATTACACTTTATCTTAATTTATCAGACTCTCTTAACCTTTTGCCACCAGGAGTGAATTAGGCTTATTCACACTCTGCTAGTAGAATTTCAGAGTAGACACTATGAAATGTATCAGCAGGCTATTTAAATCCTTTCATTTCCTAAAAGGTTTAAAGGTCAGATCTTAGAAGTCAAGGTTTTAGGTTTTTTTTAACCCATTAAGCTGGTACAAGGACTAAAACTTGGAAAGTATACAATAAACTCTAACCATTGTCAAATGATGAATATACATCACACATGCTTATGTACGTTTGTATGCTTATACATACATACATGTTTATTGGGACTTAAGCAAAGATGAGTTTTAGATATAGACAGAAAGTTCACTTTGAATTCAGTATTGAAGAAAACATTAATTATAACCATAAGAAAATCCCAAACTCATAGTATTATACTAGCATTATTTCAAAAATACATTGATCCTTTGCCAATCTTCTCAAAAATGTCTATTTACAAAGAGTATCTAATGAAAGGATTTCCTTCTCTGTGATTGTGAATCATTGAATGAAGGCATCCCATTAGTATAATTATCAGTACCAGTGCCCAGTCAACTGCAAATAGCAGCATGTGTGAGACCTGCATGTAGGTGAGCTCAGTGACTGTCTATGACTAGCTTGATAGATATCCTAACCCCCTATTCAATTAGCATTTGTCCCTACCTGTGGACATTGATGTACAAAATAACAAGTACAGGTTGAATGTCCCTTATCTGAAAGTTTTAGGATCATAAGTGTTTATAGATTTCAGGGTTTTTTAGACTGGAATATTTACATATGCATACTTATGTAATTAGATACAATTAAATATCTTGGAGATAGGACCCATATCTAAGCATGAAGTTCATTTATGTTTCATATGTAACTCATACACACAGCCTGAAGGTAATTTTGTGCAACGTGTTTAGTGCTTCTGCATTGATTGTGACCCATTATACGGGGTCAGGTGTTGAATTTCACTTGTGGTGTCATGTTGTTGCTCCAAAATTAAAAAAAAAAATTGGAGCATTGCAGGTTCTCAATTTTCACATAGGATTGCTCAGTCTGTACTAGTAAATGAAGGTTTTAAAGATCATAGCCGCAAGATTAAGAGACTGACTTACAAAGAGAAAATGAGAGGGAAAACTTATAGAAGAATGATTAAATGGAAGAAGAATCACAAAATGGGATTTCGCTTGCTGGCCATTTATCAGAATATTATTCTGCACCAACAGTGTCAGTGGAGGATTCTCTCTCACTTGGGGCTAGGCCTTCTCTCCCTGAACATTAGAGATGAGAGGGAGAGAGTAAAATGCAGCAAGGTGCTGCAGAACTTTGGAGTATTACATCAAGGTCACAGAAAATATTTCAAAATAAAAATAGTCCCCAGAATCCTAATTCCTCACTTTGAGTATTTATTATGGGACAGATGCCATCCCCCTTTGTTATATTATTATATTCCTTATTATAAATCTAAGTTACTAGGTGCTTCCTCATTTGCCTGGTGTTGACTAGTTCAATAATTTATTCATGCATTTTTGCTAACACAAAGTACTTGTATGTGGCAGATACTGATTTGAGCACATATATGTAGAACTCATTGAATCCTCACAAGAACATAATGAGGAATATAATGCCATTATCCCATTTTATAGGTGCAGAAACTAAGGCACAGAAATCACCCAAAATCACAGTCATAAGTGACCAAGAGAAGAAAGAGCCCATGCTTGTGCTCTTACCTTGTGAGGCCTCCTCTCGTGTCATGATTACATAGTTACAATCATAATATGCCTGTTACTTGTCTTAATCTGGTTGCTAAAATTACAGAATGTATTGAAGAACACAAATGAATTATCACTCTTCTTCACAAAAGATAAAAATTTTAAATAGTATTAACATTATTTTGATATGGTCATTGGTATCTACCCCTTAAGGAAAAAGGGAAAGCATTTAATTTAGAAAACACAGCCAGGTCGCTTCTGATACTCCAAAGGAAGGCTTCCATGGAATTCACTAGGGAATGGATTTCACTAGACATCATTGGGATCCTACCTGCCTATAGACCTGGGAAGTCTTTGTTAGACTTTAAGAATCAGGGCCTGGGGCCAGAGATTTAGCTCAGTGGTTCCAGCACCTGCCTCGCCAGCACAAGGCCCTGAGTTCCATCCGGGTAACCATATACAATTCTGGGTGTGGTGACTCACACTCACCAGCCATCAATACCACATACCACTGTGCCGGGTGTGGTGGCTCATGCCTGTAATCCCAGCACTTGGGAGGTAGAGGCAGGAGTATTGCTGAGTTCGGGGCTTGTCTGGGCTACATAGTAAGCTGAGGGCCATCCTGAACTACAAAGCGAGACCCTGTCTCAAAAAAAAAAAAAGAAGAATCAGGGCCTGGAATTTCTCTAGAAGAGTAAATCAGAGTCTCAGAATTAGGGCATTCAATGCTTTTAGGCCTATAAGCAAATATTATCCAAGATAGTTTAGACCCAAGATAGAGACCAACGCTTGGAGCCTGCTGACTAAGTGGGCCTTGGTTGCTCTTCCACTCTTGAGAGTGGCACAGAAAATGCAGTGGCCATTGGCCAGCAGAATTTTTATGTATACTCTCGAGGAATTCTCTTCATCCCACACTGTAGAGACTCCTTAAAAAACGCAGTGTGCCAGGAGGACCTGATACTTAACAAAAGACAAGAAAACCTTGAAAATTTATGTTAGCAAGGCTGAATTTACCATAAATAGAGTCCATATTTTCCTACAGTTAGAAACAAATCAGAAGCATTAGAAAATGCAGATAGATAATAAAATTCTGAGTTTAAGAATCTCGTCTCATTTTGGTGTCAGCTATGGATGTTTATAAACCTGGTGTGACTTAATACAGAGTTGACAGTTTCTGGTAGAGTGGTAGCCAGTAGCAATAGTGATCTTTGTGACCATGAACATGTATGGTTCTTCAGGGCCTTGCAGGGGCTTGTGCCCTGGGAAGTGAGGTCCAGTACTGAAGGAATAGCAGATGTCTATGGTCAAGGAGTCTTCTGGGTTCTTGAAAGAGGAGGAAATAAGGTTCTATGGGAAAGAACCCTTGGAAAGTTCTCCAGTGGGCCTTTGTGACTTTAGGGAGGACCACCCAGCTATCCCAGCCAGATGAAAACAATCCAGTTTTTGAAGAACCTCCAGGAAAGGCATTACAACGCTTTATCAGCTTTTACGTTGGCAAAATAATCTTTGGTAACTATATGCTTTCCTGGTAGCAAGAAGAGAAATCTGTCTTGGCAAAGTTATTTTTAAAATATCTTAGATAAACAGCTAGATAATGGCTGGCGAGAAGGAAGAAGATAAATGAATAAATGACCCAACTAAGAAGACAGTGAGACTAGGTGGCTGTGACAGACAGCTGAATCCTTCACAATGAGGCATATTTATTGTAGAATTACGTGTCAGAGGAGGGCTTTTAAAACCCACTCATAACAGACACCACCTTCCATCATATTTCCCTCACATTTTCCACATTCCCTGAATGTAGCACCTTATCGTGTTGCAACTTTAGAATTTGTTAGCTGTTGTTCTCCCTGGCTGGAGTGGGAGCTTTATAAGGCAGAGATTGTACTTTATTCTGTTATGGCTCAACCCTTAGCCTAATGCCAGGCACTTGGTAACTACTCCATGGAAAGAAGAATAGAAAGAAAGAAAGAGGAGGAGTGGAAAGTTAATCAATAGGATTGATAAACTCATATAAGATGGTAATGTCCTCTTCAGAAGTTCATCGTTCCTAATGCCTTAATCTTGAATATTTTCCTACCCAAACCTAAGCTATCTACATATTTCACTTCCCCTTGGTAAATTGTCTCACTCAAAGCCAAAAACCCAATCTGTCCCGTATTGGAAGAATTTGTTAACACCCCCATTTAACATCATTCTAAGGAACACACCTATTCATTACCCACCCATTTGTCCTTGAAATAATTTCCAAAAAACATGTTCCTTTAAGGTTCGTTATTAATCGGTACACATTTTCTACAAGGTGTGTGTTAATGTACGGTCCTCACTGCAGGGTTTACTGACCTTGACCTTGGTATCAGGCACCAACATTCTCATTCTGCCAGTCAGGACGTGCATAATTAACCCTAGCCCTTGGTGCCCTTGGAAGTTTCTTTCCTCTGGAATGACTCCCCTTCTGCCTCCCCAAATCCAAATCCTCCCTGAATCCCTGGCTGGTCAGACTTTTCCTCTTCTATAATACATGCTTCTTTGCTGTCATTGCTATCTTGTCTTCCTTCTTAGCTCCTCCTGGTGTTCCTCTTTTTTCTATTACTTATATCATTCCTGAGCCTTATACTGGGCAACGTATAAAGCCTAAATACTTCCACGCCTGCAATCCCTTCCCAGAAAGAGCCAACAGCCACTCCGCATCCTGAGGACCAGGCTAGGTGTCCCGTGGATCTGTAGTCCTAAACTTGACCAAGAAGGGACTAAGACTGAAGTTTTAATTAAAAAGGCAGTGAACTTGTTCAGGAGTAGATAGCACAGTGTAAAGGCAGTCTGGTACAAGACCTCTGCCCATTTGGGCATTTAATTTTGACACTAGCTATCTGCCCTACCTGAATCCTCCCTGTGCTTGTATCTGTTTTTAGCATTATCATATAGCAGTGTTTGTTACTTGGATATTCCCCTAAACTTATTTTTTTTTCTCTCATTCTAGCAATCCTAATCATTGTGCCATCTCCATGTCTGGGCCCTTAGCATTTAGTAAACATTTGTTCCACAAGCAAATGTAAAATGGGTAAGGCCTTTACATTAACTTTATGGAGTACATTTTTCCCCTGGCTTCTTTTCAGGTGGTGTAGCCAAGTAGCATGAGAGAGAGAGTTAGAATTGAGAGGCCTCTCCAGCATCATTGATGAGTGTGGGCTGGGTTGCTGAGCAGGGCCCAGGAGGCAGGAGTGGGAACTGGCCAAATGTGATAAAAGGGAAACAAAGCAGAAAATCCCTACAGGACAGGGAGGCCTGAGGTGAAAGGCCATTGAGATAGATACAAAGCAGTCTGAAAATAGTGAAGAGGGAGCCAGTCACAGGAAAAAGAATAGCTGCAGGCTTAAGGAGAGGGACAGCAGTACACCAAATGGTGCTCAGACAAACCAAAACTCTTCTCCCCATGTAATCAACCTTATGTGCCTGCTGCTTCCCCTGGGCCATGAAACCTCCAAAGCGAGGCTTGTATTTTGTTCATGTTTGGCTCCTCAGGGCCTCGAGCAGGCTCAAATGGAGCCGGCACATAGTAGGCTCCCAGTAGTGGTTTGCAACCTGACTTGAATTAGTAGAAGTGCATTTCACAACCTTTCTTTTTTTTTTTTTTTTTTTGAGACAGGGTCTCGCTTTGTAGTTCAGGCTGGCCCTGAGCTCACTATGTAGCCTAGGCAAGCCGCAAACTCAGCAATCCTCCTGCCTCTGTCTCCCAAATGCTGGGATTATAGGCATGAGCCACCACACCCGGCACTGTGGTATGCGGTATTGATTGTTGGTGGGCGTGAGTCTCCACGCAGAGCATTGTATGTGGTTTCCGGGGATTGAACTCAGGACTGAGCTAATCCTCCCGCCCGTCACAACCTTTCTTGACAACCTAGCCAAAGGGCTACAATGGTTGCAATCAGTGTGATTATGAAGTTTTCTCCCTTAAAGCCAATTATGCTTTTTTGACACAGCTTAAGTGTGCTTCTTCTCGAATGATTCCAAGTGCATTGGATGACTTTTCAGCCATTCAGGAAGAAGGAATGCCATATATAAAGCCTGGATTCAATAAAGCCACTTTAAAAAAAAAAAAAAACAGCTCCTAACATCTACTACAGACACTGGTCTGGGCAGAGCTTTTTATTTTATTGAATCCAGCTGAATAGTTTGACTACATTAATAATGGGACTCCATTTCCAACCACTGCCTCCCAGTCCTTTCCCCTAAAAGCCTTATGATACTTAAGCAACTGCTAATACATGAATAATCATGTGGCATCATTTCCTGCCGTGATTTGACCACCAGGATGAGGTTTTTCTTATACATAATCTGTAGTTCTCAAGCATGCAATATGTGAGTCTATAAGCTTGTATTTAACATATAGTAAACATATTTAAATGCTGCCATCATTTGGGTCACATTCAATTTCTTTATGTAGAGAAATCAAAGATTTGGAAACGTAGTAATACACATCTGAAGCATGGACAAGTACCACCATTCTGCAGGGTCTCCAGAGTAGACTGACTTTTTTACCCTGTACAATTCCAAGAAAATTCTATTTAGCTCCCATGGTACTATATTTCCTTTTGGATCTTCCTGGAAATTTATTTCTCACTATTAGTGGTCTTTATTCTGGACTTTAGTGATGATAAGTTTTGCTATACGTAACTGTGACAAGGTATTTGCTTGAAAGACAAGCTCCTTATTGTTGCAAAGAAAGAAAGCATATAAAAAAAATCCAGAAGTATGAATATAGTGGCTACTAAGAACAGACTCTGGAGAAAAATTGCCTAAATTTGAATCCAGTTCTACTTTTATGACTTTGGATGGATAAGCTACCTACCATACTTCTGCCTCCTCAGTGTAAAGTAGGAATAAAAATAGTTTCCAGTTTGAGTTAGGATGAAATTTAGACAAATTGATATATGTTAAATGTTTCTTGGATCAATGCTTGTACATGCTACATTTATGGCTATTATTTCCTATTTTGTCATTTTATTGAATATTCAATGTATTTATTGCTCTCCATAGATTCTCCTGTTATGATAAAAATTAAAATTTACCTGTTGATGACAGTCAAATTTAACAACAGGCTAACAGTTTGGTAAAACCTTGCATATTATACCATTCTGGCAAAAATAAAATATATTCATCTAAAGGTTTTTTTCCATTAGGCACTGTGGGGCCATACAGGAGTAAAACATATATCTCTTCTGAAAGAACGTGGGATGAAACATGATTCATACATCAAGTAACAAAGTA
Organism: Thryonomys swinderianus; assembly: GCA_004025085.1. NCBI lineage: Eukaryota > Metazoa > Chordata > Mammalia > Rodentia > Thryonomyidae > Thryonomys > Thryonomys swinderianus. The sequence continues at coordinate 20,169 of PVIC010005703.1, read as the reverse complement.
AAACTTGAAACCAGATACAACAGCAAGTATTAGAGAGGTTTAGGAGAGGCAGACATTAAAGCCATATTGAATGATCAGTTAAGGAAGGCCACAGAGACAGTAACAGGTGGGATGACCTGCGTTGGAGGAATGAACGTGTTAAGATTTGGGAAGAGGAGGTTAGAGGTCTCCAGGAAGGTGAAGATGGGGAGAGCACGGAAGGTGGTTGGAGGGAGTGGGTGAAGGTTGTGGGATAGGAGTGAAGGCCCCAGTGTCTTTATTGGAGAGGCAGTGAAGGCACAGCCCTGGGAATAGCTAAGGATAAATTACACAACTAATATGGTGCTAGAAAATGAGGGGAGAGAGGCCAGATTGTGACGGTCTACGCAGAGCAGGCAAATGAGGTTAGATCTGGTTTAATAGAAAATAGGAAGTGAGAAAGAGGTAGGAAATACTCTCTAGAGTGCTCGACAGCTGTGTCTCCGTGTGCCTTCCTGCGGCAGCAGCGTCTGCGTGGGCTCAGCTGGAGGAGTAAGACCAATGTGGGAAAAATAAAAACATTGGCATATACCTTAGCTACCAAGTCAGACTACAGCCGATCTTGAGAACAGTTTCTGATTAAAAAATAAACTATCAGTCGCTTTTTTAGAGGGTGTGGGTGTTAGCATCTCTCCCTTGTTGGGGCTAAATTTCTACCGGGAAAAAAAAAAGGCAAAATTTAAAAGTAGTTTTTTGTTGATATGGATACTTAGAATCTTAAGAATTCTTCCCAGTGTGTCCAGTGCCCTACTACTGTTAGTACAAACGCCCTGGCCCTCTGTCTGCCCCTGTTAGTCTCTGGTGCCGGGTGATGTCCCCTGCTTCCTCCAATGGGCACCTTAGAGTGCAGAGTGGGCAGCCCCAAACAACTCATCTATGTCATTGCTTCCTTGCTGTGAAGTGAAGGGAAATAAACAGCATGTGGGAGGGGGAATCTGTGTTCTAAGAACTGCTCTGGTTTACACATCTATAGACACACACTGTTGGTCACATGTCCCGGCGGGTGAAACCGAGGATGAGTCACTTTTAAATTACTCAGAGAGAAGGAAATATGTTTTTGAAAGGCAGCACCACTGGCTTACACACAGAGCTCAGGGAGTGAGTGGGCAACCCCCAGAGTCCTCGGGCAGCCCGCAAGAGCCGGTGCACACAGCACTTGAGGTGGGAAGAAGGGGCTCCGAGAACTGAGCCCTGTGCTGTGGATTGTATCCAGAGGTGAGGGTCTGTCTCTCTCTCCAAAGGAACTCACAGTGGGTCAGTGAGTGCTTGGGACAAATGTGTCATCTAGCTAGTTTCATTTTGTAGTTAGTCTTAAAACATTTGGCGTGGGCCTTCAATAATACATGCTAGTGGCGAAACCCCAACCCTCTCAGCCTGGAATATGAGGACATATTTCAGTTCAGCAGGAGGTCAGGTAGGAAAACTCAGGAGAGAAGTCTCAGCACACATTGGAGCAGTTATTAGTTCACTGCAAAGGAGAAAGGATCCCATCCCAAGAGAGATGATAGGCTCATCGAAGGAAAAGAAAGTGTAAATGACAAAGGCTGTGTATATGTATGAGAACAATCACCAAGGGAGCCCAGGGCTTTGCTTGCTAAATTTGTCCAAGGGAGGGATTTCACCAAATGCAAATGAACAAAGAACAATACATGTGACTCAAAATATCCGTTATGCTCTGAACTCAACAGGGTGTGAGGTAGGGAGGTGACCTTTTCAAGGGTTGAAACTTACAAACTTTTCAACCACATTATTTTGATTACTGGAGGTTTAAGAAAGGAACACTTCAGGGTACCATTTTGGGATAGTGATTTTTTTTTTTTTAAAAAGTACTTCCTACATAATATTCTGGAGACACTTTTCATTTTGTTTTTGCTTTAAAGATATACAACTCAGATGTTTGGGAAGTATCTTTTAACTCTCATGAGAAATGAGTGTCCATCCAGAATTCTACAGGGACCTGGCTCCATGGTTCTGGCAGGATTGTTGATCAAAAGTTTAGACCCAATAGAGCAGAAGTATCATCACTCCCACCTAAAGGGAAGCCCAGGTAGCCGTGATTTTCCTCCCATCCCAGCCCTGTTCTCCTTGACAGGTCACTGGAACATCGTAATGCCAAAGTAGAAACATGAATGGAGGGGGATCAGGGTAACCATTATGCCTCATCTTAAATGTGCTACACTGAGCTAGACTTTCCCTATGGGGTTCCTCTGAAATCTGGGAAACAGGAAATGCTGAGAAAATTTCTGATGCACCCAGTCACGTGAGCTCTTCTTCTTCTGGTGTTGCAACAGAATTTTGGAAGAGGACTCTGAGCTGTGGTTGAAGGTTCACTCCTGGGAGAATATGGCAGATTTGACTATTCAGCCTCAACTTCCCTCTTTCTAAACATGTAAACCCTGATGTCTAAAGAACAAACCAGAAAAGAAAGCCACTAAGTCTCAGTTAGGTGGCCAAGTGCCAACAGAGCTGCTGAGCAGGCCTGGGTGCCTGTCCCGAGAGTCCCTTTGTGTTTCGTAAAAGGTCCTGTCCCTAAGGACTCATTGGCACGGGTTTGTGCTTCACCTTCACAATCTTTTACTACATGTGTGTGTAGCAGATGACTAATGATTAGGCTCTGAGGATTGTTCAAGGGGGATGGAAATGCTTTCTATCCACGGGTGGATGTATCATCAGTATTCATCAAACCATGCACATAAGTTGTGTTTGTTTTGGTGCAAGTACATGATACCTTAATGAAAAATTTTAAGATGATAAAGTGGGCTGAGTTTGGGAAATTAAAAAAAAAAAGCAGACACTATGAAATGATTTTTAAAAAGGGATTTGGAGCATGAGTTGGCCAACAGAAAGTAAGAAATGTGTACTGTGGGCAGTCCCCACAGTATGGGAAATCTTTGCAAGGTGAGCTAATTCAGCCCAGCTATTAGAAACTAGAGCTGGTTATGTGTATTCATCTGGTTTTGTAGGTATTTTTTTTGTATCTTTATGTCCATTTTGGTTTGGCTCATTTCCCCATTCAATTGGATTTTGACTTCTGTTTCCTGAGCGTAACTCCCCCACAGTACCTAATATTCTGGGCCTATAAAAAGTGAATGTCCAATAAATGTCCAGTTTCCCACTGAGATGGAGTGCTTCCCTTCTTGCTGGAACATACTATCAAAATTAGCCAGCGGGTATTGGCCTTAAATTCATATGTGAAGAAGGAAAGTGAAAGGAGAAACATCCATACTTGCACTAGTTTTTAGAAAATTCACAGCTATCTCTGCTGCGAAAAAATCCATTTCAGAATTCGTACTTTGGAAAAGCTATTTTTCCCCAGTCTGAAAAAAATGACATATATTCTCAGTACACAGTTATTCTCATTTTAAACTAAGCAAACATTCTCACTGACCATGGTGGGGAGCGAATGGGAGGTACAGTCAGTCTCTGTCTCCTCCTCACCCCCTTCTTCTTTGCAAATCAGAAAAGCAGGCTTGGAATTTCCCGCAAATTTTGCTGGGACCCTTCGCACATTTGTACCTTCGTACATTCGTCTATGGAGTGTCATGGTATTTCGTTTCTGACAGGTCAATCTTTTTTGTCATCATCTCATTTTGAAACTACAGAGGAAGGGAATGGGAGGGCAAATTGCTAATATCAGAGGCTTCTGGAAATTCCCCTTTTATGGTACATGAGTCTTTAAGAATAGTTCTCTTTCAGTTGTGTTTTTGTGTTTTGGGTGATAGTTGGTGCCCCGAGTCCTGCACTCTGGTTGGTCCCATTTTACTTAAGCACTGTCCAGCTCTCTTTAGGTCCCGGGCTGCTGACGGTTGGAGAGAGGATAACTCAAACTGCACTGTCTGGGAGAAAAATGCCTCAACTTCCTCAACAGTTTTTTTCCAGCACAATTTTTTAAAAAGTAGATACCAGGTGGGCGTGGTGGCTCACGCCTACAATCCCAGCACTCGGGAGGCAGAGACAGGAGGATTGCTGAGTTCGAAGTTTGCCTGGGCTACATAGTGAGCTCAGAGCCAGCCTGAACTACAAAGCAAGACCCTGTCTCAAAAAAAAAAAAAAAATGTAGATACCAGAGTAGAACTATATTCATGCAGTTTCTAATAATTAGCTTACTTTTCTGTGTTGTTTGTAAATTGATGAATCGCACATGAATAAATGGCTAAGCAAGTGGGCAGTTCTATGAATTTCGATTGACATTTTGCATGTTAATACGTATGATCAGTTCCAGTAACAGTTTGCCTTGCTTGAAACAGATTTCAGGTCAGTACATTGCAAGGTTATTTTTTTTAAAGGATTTCCCCCACAGTTTCAGGAGATACTTTATTGAAGATGAATGCAAACCTTAGACTTGGGTACAGTGACAGGCTGGGTCCAGCGGACTCATAGATAAACAAGTCAATGCAGATTGGGCAGGGCCCCTGGAGGAGAAGATCTGACTGCCCACAGGCTTTTGGTTGCCTAGGGTCCCTGAGGGCCCAGCAAAGGCTGCTGCCTGGAATGTAGGGGAGCATGTGACAGCCAATCCCACCCCTGGGCTATGTAGGGCTATGCTAATTAGTGAAGTCTCTGCTTGGGTTAGGCCACTTGCTGGCCAGGTAAACAGTATCAGGTTATTTCTTAGTTGGCAGCAGGAGGCAGAGGGCTAAATACTTTCACTGTGGAATCGTTCGTGGCAGTTACTTATTAATTACATATCAAGACATTACTAAGTTAGACAAGAAAACTACCCTCCCCATGGATTCCCCTAGCATTTTTCCAGCATCCTCACAGTCCACTCCTGCATTTAGGGGAACCTCCTTCTGGGGACTCCCCTAAGGACAGTGTAGCGTCCTGGCCCCTGGGGTCAGCAAGTTCCCTTACCCAAGCAGAAACATCCCAAGGCTCCCGCAAGTTAGACCTAGACAGACCTTCTCTCATGAACTGTCCTGACTATTTTCTTTTTCTTGCTACATTGAGTCCTGTATATGTTTGTTCTTGTTCTAATTTTGGCTTTAAAAAAAAAAAAAGAAAAGAAAAAGAATGTTTGGGTACAGTGTAAAAGTTTTCTCATATCCAGACTGGAAACTCCCTAGTCACCCTGAAACCGGACAGGTGCTGAGCAGTATTTGTTTCTCTGTCAATAAACAGCATGCACTTGGCCCAGAAGTAAACTCCTGAGGTAGCTGCAGTATCCTCAGGCCTGAAGTAGCATTTGCTTAGGCCCGAAAGGCCGCAGTAGGGGAAGACCTGTGTCTCCCCACTTCTTTTTTGATCTTCTAATGAAGACCACATAATGTTCTCATTAGACTATTTTGATGGCATATGCCATGTAAACACAGGAGTGACCTTTACATGGTGCATTGTGTTACAGTTAGAATAAGTGAAAGAACATAAAACTAGCTGGAGTTGAAGGTTGAAGCCTAATGCTAATTTTCACTAAAATCAATGTGACAGAGTAAAGCCTAGTGCCCATGCAAGGTACTCTTTCCAGTTACCTCTTGTGTAGTCTGATGAACCAGTCACAAACAAAGGGTTTTTTCATGAAATAAGCCACCTCTTGAGGTGCAGAAATATCAGTTACATATACACTTAGGACACAGTTGGGCCACTCTGATCCCTGTTAGGGTGGGAAGGGAATGTTAGGTAGCTGGTCTAAGAACCAGATACATGAAGTGCCTGTTCTCTCTTCAATGCTGGCTGCAATTTTTCATTTCTCTGGGACTCAGTGTCCTTAATTTAAATGTGAGGGACTTTGATCATGTTCTTTTAGCTTCTTGATGCTGGTTTTTCAGACAGGCTCAGTCTGTATGCCCAACCCAAATGGTGCTTAATTTCTCATGAAAAAATATTTGTCAGACCCACAATTAACTTAATTGTTTATTTGTGCAAAGGCTGAATTGTTTAACTCTAGGACTTGTTGTCTGATTGTGAAAGAGGTTAGCCCCCGATTTGTGTTCACACAAATAGTTGCTGAAGCTTTTACTAACTTAGCACCAGGAGACAAAAGGGAAGAGAAATGAGGGGGCAAACAGAACAATCTCTGGAGGGTGTGTGTGTCACCCACGAAGGCACATTCTTGGTAAGCACTTTACCTCAGTCCCTAGTTGTTTGTGAAGACGAGAGGTCAGAGCCCTAGGGATGATGGAGCCTCTTTTGTGGTTATGACCCACTGGGTTGCAATTACTAAGCAGAGAAAGAGAGAGCCCCCTAATCTGGACTTGGGAACAGACTCTTGGGCTTCTGAAAGAGACTTCCATTTTGTTTATGTGTACAGTAAGTGGTAGATGGACACCTGCAGGTGGCAAAGGTGAGACTGAAGGAAGAGGGGAAGAGCTGTTGGCAGTTGGATAGGTCCTAACAATAGTCTAGGGCTATGGATCTCCAAGGGGGGCAATTTTATCTCCCATGGGCATTCAACAAGGCTCTGGAGACATTTCAGTTGTCTTAAGTAGACAAGGCTTTCTCCAGGCATTTAGTGGGGAGAAGTCAGGGATCCTGCTAACCATCCAGCAGCTCACAGGACAGCCCTCTCACCTTAACAGAAGGTAATCTGATTGAAAATACCAACTGATACAAGTTCTAATTCCTAGTAATATTTTATAAGTTGAGGACACTGAGTTGAAATGAATGGGAAAAGTTATTTGCATTTTTCCCCAAGGGATAATCCACTGCTACTCTGTCCCACTTTGTTGCTGGGATAAAAGCTGATGTCAACTCTTGATCCCTTTACCTGTTATCCTTCCTGGCTGGATTGCTTCCTTAACCTTGTTATTGTTTGATTTTCAGTAAATCTCATGAATATTACTGAAGCCTTCATGGCTGTTGAGGTTTCTAGCTTTGCTGGCAAAATGACCCCAAGGAAGAACAAGAACAGGGTCAAAAAACCTAAATATATTTCACTTTGATCACAGCTGTGGCCATACTGGCCTGAGCGTGGTCAATGGAAGGCCTGCCTCTGATCTGTAAAGAGAACACAGGTGGGCATCCCAGAAGAGACAACGGAAAGAAAGGGTGAGTTCAAGGTGCTCCTGAGTTCAAGCAGAGCCCTCAGGGCCTGCAGGTGGCTGAGAGCCTCGCATCTGACCGAACAGCACTGCTTTTCTCTTCCTCACCTCCACCACCCACACTAGGGGAGAGGCTGCGTTTCTCTTTCTGCCTCACCTGCTTGCCCAACCCTGTCTCTCTCCCTTTGCTTCCCCTCCACATCAAGAGGGGGCAGCAGAGAGCAGCGGACAAGTCTGAACAGCAAGAACTGAGTCATTCATCCACCTTCTTGCTCCCTGACAAGCTGACCCTCTGAGCCTCTCCTTTCCACCAAGCTCACGCCCACCAGTGAACCTTCTCACTCTGCCTAACACCTCCACACTGACCTGGCGCTCGGCCCTGTTCTGCCTCCTCAGATCCCACCCGTTGTGCAGCCTCTTGACTCCTCAGTGAGGAGAGGGTCTTCAGAGTGACGGTCTGTCCCTTCAGGCGGGACATCTGTGGTTCCCAGGTCCAGTGCCTTTCTCACAGTCTCTGTTCCATTCTGCCCTGGTGACTGAGGGAAGAGGACACTGCTGCTTGTTTCCTGTCCACTTGGTGCCAGCTTCCCCTGGGCACTCGGCCCACACCAGCTCATATAATTCTCACCACAGCCTTTGTGGCCAATGCTATATCATCCTTTCCTTTTTACACAAGAACAAAATGAGCCTTGTAGACATGAGGCATCACTGCCTGGGCAAAGCTGTGAAGCAGTAAGGTAGGGAACTCAAAGAGCTGGCACCTGTGCTGAGTCTCGGAGAGGCACGCAGACAGCAGTTAGACACGGCTGGTGCTGCGGGGTTTCAGGGAGATGGTGCTGCCAAGGGCCAGCAGGTAGACAGAGTTTAAGGTCTGAAGCAGGTGGAAGAAGAGATAGGTACTCAGGGTGCTGGACTAAGGGGGAGGGAGACACAATTTCTTTATGATCTACAGGGAACCCCTGGGAGCGGCGAGGGGGTCTGAATGGGCAAGCCTCTTGCCATTGTCTAGGTGAGTGCTGCAGGGGGGTGAGCAGAGCTGGCACCAGTGGAACCAGAAAGAGGAGACATTCCTAAGAGGTCAAGATGGCAGCAGTGGGGTGTGCTGGGTAGAGGAGAAGGAGGAGTCGAGGGACACTCTCAGTTGCCTGGGTGCACTGCAGGCTGTCAAGGGAGTTGAGTGTGTTCTGGGAGGCAGACTTTTACCTTGTGACAGGGTCTTTCTGTGTGGCTCAGGCTGGTCTTGAATTCACTATGCAGCCCAGGCTGGCCATGAACTCTCAGCAATCTCCCTGCTGCAGCCTCCCCAGTGCTGGGATTACGGGTATGTGCCACTACACCAGCTAGAGAAGCAGATTTTAGGAGGTTACATAGTTCCCTTTGGAGCGTGTTGGAGTTGAGGTACCTGCAGTATACGAGAAATGTTTGCTTACCGACTGGAATTTGAAGCACATAAGAGTTGGAAGCCACTAGCCTAAAGATCTTACGACAAGGTTATGGCTGAAATCGACAGAGGGCATGAGGTCTCTTCTTCACAGAGGAGAGCGGTTTCCATAAATCTGTGCCTCTGTGTGGAATAGTAGTGCCTTTATCTCTGCCCCTTAAAGCACCACCCCCAGGCTGACAGAAATGGCCCAGAGTAGGAGGTTCATGTGTGTATCAATAAAAGATTTTAATCTTATCTCTACCCTTGGGAGTTCATGAATGCCTCCAGCAGCCCCACTCACACTTCTTCTTTCCAGGGTCAGTCCTCATTTTTAAATATTCTTGCACTGAAAGGCTCCTGTCCTGGTGACTGTCTCGGTGGTCTTTTTCTCTCTGGACCTGCCTTGGGCCTTTTAGAGTAGCAGCTGTGCCTAGAGCTTTCCAGGGGCCTCGCGACATGAGACAAGGTCCAGGACCCTTTCTGATGGGTTAAAAATCCCTTCCAGATGTGGTTCAGCATTTGTCTGGCTTTCTGTGCTGAGCTCTTCAAGAAATTACTTCTCCTGTCTCCAGAACTATCCTTCCAGGCTTGTGGCTGAGAGCCCACAGGTATTTAGTCTAATTTGAATTGTTTTGGTTCAGAACTTACCTTGACTAAGAATGACTGTAGGAAATAAGATCCAAAGCTTAAAATCTGTGAACCCTGAGAAAGAGAGCTCCACAGTTCCGAATGATCCAAACTTCTCTCTTCACGGGTACATTCCCAGTGATCTCCTTGTAAATAAAGAAAGTCCCTAGGAGAGGGAAATCAGGATCTCTGACCATACAGTGGGAAAATAAGAGTGGGAGGGAATCGCAGTGACTGAGCACCAGCTGCCACGCCAAGAGCTTCACCGAGGTCAGTTCATCCTCATGACAACTTCACAGCTACAGTCCTTTATCTCCCCTGTTTTATGAGTTGAGAAGTTGGGGCTCAGAGAGGTTAAAGAATTCCTCTAACATGAGTTAGATGTAACATTCCAGGGCAGGAAACGGGAACCGCTAACTCATGCGACTCACTGACTCAGCCGGGCCCAGCTCAGACGTGGGGAGTCCTGCGCATGGCGCTCTGTCCTCACTGCCGCTCTGCCTCCAGCCGGTGGAGCTGGTGCCCCAGACAGAGGGAGGGTGGAGGTGCAGAGGCAAAGACCAAGTCTCTTTCTCAGAAGAGAGAGCAAAGCGGGCAGTGGCTACTCATGCAAGTGAACTGGATGTCATCTGTACCCTGAGCTGAAGTTACGTGGGTACCTTTGCCTCTTATATTCTGTGCTAAGGGCATAATGATCAAAGAAGATGAAAGCTAAAATCAAAGAGGCGGTAAAGCATTGTCACTTAACCAATCCTCATCCTGTTCTAAGGAACATCACAATACTCGGTCAAACTGAAGTAATTCTACCTGTCGAGGGGAAGAAAGACACTTGTGGGAGGTATTGAGGGCAGGCGTGTGATTCACTCTTTTATGCCTCCTGGAAATCTCAGAGTTTGTTTTTTAGAGTAGAACATCTAGAAGTAGCCCTGTATAGGTTTGTTAGCTGGTTAGCTTTATGCACAAATGGAAGTTAACAAAACAAAACAGAGTTTGGTCATTTGCAATGTCTTTTTTGTCCTTATTTGACTTAAGAGTGGTCCAGTAAAAATTCAGACAATTTAAGCTAACTTTGGAGGAGATTTTTACAGATGAATGAAAAGTCTTTCATTTTAGAATTTTCTTAAGAGTGACATGTTTTTCAAAATTTCAACCACTTAGAATTGGGCAAACAAGGTGTTGTCAGATGGAGGCTCTGCTGAGCGAATAATGACCACATCAAAACGCTAGTGCTGGGAGGCGCGCCCTCACTCTTCGTTCACAGCAGGCGTGCTGGTTGGGTGTCAAATGCACATCTCCAAACGACTCGAACATTGTTTTCTCTTCGTTCGATAAATAAACTCCTTGATGTCTATTTGTAGCTATTTGTTCATCTCGTGTAAGCAGAGCAAAGCAATAGGAATGCGAAGGAGATGTTTTGCAAGTGGGCTTGTAGGGTAAAGGTTGTCTGTTTTGATCAAGGTTCCAGTGTCCCCGGCCCGCGCCCCAGCTTGATGTTCTGATTATCACCCAAAACTGACCCACCAACTGCTGTACTTCGCGTGCACAAGCAACAGCGAAGGTTGCTCCTTCCTGTGGCAGAGCCAGCCTCGAGAAATAGCCAGTGGGCCCATTTAACCGTCTTTTCTAGCTCGCTTATCCAAGGGCTCTAGGTACCACTGCAACCCTTCATATACCAGAAAGCCAGTGGGGGGGGGGCATTTGGTTTCAACTTGTTTGTGTTTGAACATTTATATTTATAATCGTGCTAATCTCTGAGGGACTCTAATCACATTAAGAGTTTTATATTAGGCTGCCAAGGGACATTAGCATGTATCCACATGACTGGGGACTATGAGAAATTGGGTTGGGCCTACAGAAATTCAATAAGCTCCAACTTTCATTTCAATTATTTTTCCATGAGATTTTGTTTTGAAACCTGTGAAGTCAGCCCAGGCCATTAGTATTCCCTGCGCACACCCAGCCCCTCCACGCCCCCCACAACCCCCTCCAGCCTCTGCCCCTTGGCCAAATGAACCAGCCTTTCTCTGAACCCTGTGTCTGGGCCACACCTTCTGCCACAAAGATAGTTCTTTTTGTCTGGCTCCCTCCTATCTTCACGCTTGTTTGTCTCCCCACCAGAGGGAGAGGAATGGTTCTATCTTTCTCGTGAGTCCAGCCGAGTGTTTAGGTTATGCCAGTCATGTAACTGATGCCCAGTGACTGCCCCCGGAAGGAAGGTAGTGTATGGAGGGCGTCAGCGTTGGGGAAGTAGACGAGCCTTGAACCACAGTCACTGTCAGGGTAGGGAGGGAGTTTTGGGGGGAAATCTGAATAGATTAATTTGACTAATCTATGGCTAATTTATAGAAAAAGCACAAGAAGGGGGGGGAATCCCTCTTGGCAATCAGAGAGATGAAAGAGAAGCAGGGAACGCCCCTGGCAGCATTACGGAAGAAGAAACCGAGAGGACCTCAGAAGTGATCTGTGGAAGCCACCGTGAGAGCGCAGTGCAGTCAGGTCGAAGAGAGGCCCGTTTTTCCCAGCCGAGGAGACGCGGCTCTGTTATCTCTGAGGATCGCTGCCGGTCAGACTGAAAATGCAGCAGGAGTTACCCCGCGGGGGGGCGGGAGGTGAGCACCCCTCTCCACCCCCAGCCTGGATGGCTGGGTGACTCTGAAGCGTCAAATTTTAAGTTCCAGTCCAACATTCCTAGAAATTTTGCTGCCAGAAGCTCTCTAAAAATGTGTTAGCTTAGCTTTGGCTTTTTCTTTCTTTCTTTTTTTAGGGATTCATATCTAAATCTGCTTCTCGATCCCTACATAGAGACTGCTGGTGTGTCAAGACTGGCACGGCTCACTCGAAGGCTGAGGCGTCTGGGAGAATATGGGACAGGGCTGTGGGCAAGGAGAAGGGGCAGTAGTGTTGGGTTCCTGGAGTAGGGGAACATAACCCGAGAAAAGACTGATGAGAGCAAAGAAAAGCTCTAAGGAAAAGTGGGAGCAAACTTAGAAGGATAAGAAAAGGGGTGGGGAAGAGCAGAGACAGCCCAGGAACAGAAGGAAAATCATTATAATCCCCATTGGGCAAAAAGTGAGTTTTGTGTTTTTCTTTGAGTTTTTACCAGGCCTCCAATAATTTACTTTTTCCCTCTTTTGTAAACTTTCTTTTTTATCCACAAAGATTGCTAGAAGGTGAGAGCAGAGCGGTGATATCCGTGAACCCGCCCTCGAAGTGGATGTTACTGAACAGAGGGAACCAAAGCTATCTTCCCACCAGGTCTCCATTTCTTTCACTTTTAGACCGTCCCGAGCAAAATGGGGACCCATGCGTGCATCAGGGCAAAGGAAGCTCCGCTCCCTGATCTAAAATCCTAGTCAAGAGAAGCCTCTGCAGAGAGCCATAGGTATGCAGTATGCCAGATTCCAAACAAGAGCCAGCCAAGGCACTAGAAATCAGTATTTTAGTCCCAGCTCCTCTCCTCCTTCCTCACCACTCCCCCTCTGCCAGGTCATGATGAGGACTAATCTCTCATGCCTGAAAGGAAAATTGAAGATCTCATCAAGAAAAGATTTTTAAAAGCAGCCCGAGTTACTGCATTGTTGTTTGACTCTCATTGTTAATATAATGAGTCCTTCTTCTTTCTACATGAGTGGAGGGTGGGAGGATTACATCTTGTTGGGAGAGAAAAAAGACACAACAGAAACAAGACTTAAGTCCTTGAGTATCAGCCAGCATGTGTAATACAAATGAACTTACTTCTTCCTCATAATCTAAACTGTATCGAAGAGCCAGACATATGATAAATAGGCATGCCACCCCTGTATCCCAGCCTATGACATCCTGGCTCGGGGCAAACCCATTTTGCTGGGAATCATAGCAGTGTGTAAGGAGGCCTTGTGATACAGTGGGCAGGCAAAACATTTTATGTCTGATGTTTGAGTTTGAGCCCTGGTCCCACTGCCGATTAATGGTATATCTTTGGTAAAGTTATATATTCTTGGACATCTATTAAATGGGAATGACAGAGGTTACAATTTACCTATGGGTTGTTGTAAGATCACCCTGGCTGATAGATAGGGAAGTGCTTTGTCATCTCTGTGTCTCATCTATTTGCTTTTATTTATAACATATACCAATATATATTTATAACAATATAAACCAATATATTTATAACATAACCATATAACCATATACCAATATATATTTATAACATATAAGCAATATAATATATTTATAACATATACCAAAAAAAGAGAAGGTTACTGTTTCATCACCAATGTATGTTCACTCTTTTTATTTAACAACCATTTTTTATCCTACTATGTTCAGGCCAGAGGCCAGGAAGGACTGTTACTACTTCATAATGCTACACTGTGTCACTGTGAGATTTGCTCCTTATATAGCACCAAATGGTAATTTGGGACCTTTAAAAATCAAGATAAAAGTCCAAGAGCCAGAAAGATTAAGGAATAAGCTAACTTTTTTAAAAAAACAAATCTTTCATATATTCTTGTCTCATTTGTGTGGGAGCTAATAATTTTTAAAATTAGATTTTCCTCTGGGCATTTCATAAAAATGATAACAATTCCTTGTCCCTTATAATTGCATTTCTTTTGATCTTCTTTTATTTTGACTTACATGTCACTGACACTTTTTTTCCTGGAATGTTAAAAGTGTATATCATTCAACAAAAAGGAAAAAAATTATTGTCTTTATAAAAATGGAAACTGCAAAAGGGGGAAAATGGATATTCCTCTTTTCTGGTTCCAAACAAGGAAAAACCAAGTTGATGTAAGGGATCCAGGCCAGTTTTAAGTTATCTGAAATAGAAAAAGAAAGCCTTCTTAGGTGCTAGAAACCAACTTTTCACAGACAGAAAACCCAAAAATAGCCAATGGATTTTCTCTGAAATTCCAAAGGTGGGGTTTGGAAGGGGCATTCTGAGAAAAGACTTAAAGATGGAAAGTTTCTGTTCAGCAGGATGCTGAAGGAAATGTAAGCTCTACCTCTTGGTGGGACAACAGAAGAATATATGGGGATCTTGAGTCACACAGGTTCTATTACCTGAGTAACAGGGATCTGGAAAACCCTATAGTTCCTCTGCTTGATGTATTAACTCATCATCCAAAGTTACCAGCAATAAATATTATTTATGATTGATACACAGTGCACATCTCTGTAAGGCATCCTTTAATTTTTCATAAAATTATCTCAGCACTATTGAAATATGGCTCTCCTTCCATTTGCAGTGGGGCCTTAAAGAGCTATTGCGTGGATTCTTAAGCAGAAATAGATACAGTAGTTGAAACTCTAGAAACCATGCCTGGGATTCTAATTTCTGGTGCCTTGAAGGATTTGGCATGTGTTTCTTTTGATGTCTAGAATATCAAGCACATTCCTGGCTTGTGCATTATGGCAGGTCATGTCCAAGTTCACCTAGTATAAAGCCACCTCTAGAATCCAGGCCTCTGTTGGCACTTATAATAGTTGTGATGGAGACTCTGATATTTAATGAGAACCAAAAAGGGTACAAAAGCCTGATCCTCCCAGCCTCCCAGTTGCTTAACCCTTTTATTATCTCTGCTTTTCATGCAAAAAATAAGAAAGAGGTCCATAAGGTAAACATTGTATCTCCTAAGAGCAGAACATTATATCTAATGTTCATTATATCTAGCTCTCCTAAGAGCTAAACATTATATCTCCTGAAGACCTATACTGGACCATGCAGCGCCCTTTCCCATACAAACGGGGCTTGTGAAATCCAAGTTGATGACCCCCTGGGTGGCACACAGAGGACCTAGGAAGCACTCAGGCCCTCAGCTTATCCTCGTGTGAACAGTAATACACCGAGGGCATCAGATCAGCCTGAATACTTGCCCATCCAGGTTACACTGAAGAGCCCCTGAGCAGGTGGCAGTTCTGCTCGGACTCACTCTTGCCTTTTGTAAAGATTGTGCTCCCCCAGATATTAAAGCCTTGGCACTCTGGCTTCCCCGAAAGGTATCATAGACATGTTGTCTGTGAAATTATTACTTTTAATATTTAAAAATCTCCTTTAATGAAATTACCTTTTCAAGTGATACCTATTTGATTCTGTAATCAATTAACTATGAACTTATGCCTGAGGGTCAGATATCTTTTAAAACCCTCCAGGTGTACGTATGGAATAACCCAATATATTTTTTTAGTATTCCAGGGTATTTCAGTAGGTTTGGATTACTTTCAAAGACGTTTAAAAGATGTTTCAGGTTCAAATGGAAATAAAAAGTGCATAAAATTGTAAGACTGAAGAATTTGAAGAATTTGGCAGAGGTGAAAAAATACAAAGAAAACATGAGCCATGGATGTTTTTATTATGTTCCTTTATCTGACACAAATCCCTCTCCGGTTGTCCCATAACTGTAATATCGGTATTTAACTCCACAAGGGTTAAGAGGGCATTTGTAGTACAAGCCTCTCGCTAACTTCAGCTGGATCACAAGCCTGAGTCCTTTCAGACTCTGGTCAGATGGCAAGAAAAGCTTCTCATGACATCATCGCGTGTCCAGCCCAGTCCGTCTTCCCACGGGAGTCTGTGACTAAGGTGCATGACCAGGTGGAGGTCCCAGGCAGCTCTGGCCAAGCCCTTCTGTGGGCCTCAGAGATCTTACTTGTTACACTCAGCCAGCACTGACTCCGTTACATAGCTGAGGAGGTGGAGTTATCCTGCAGAAAACTCGAGCAGGCTTGTTGTAGAACAGGACAGGCAAATAGAGAACAAGAAAAGAATCAGAACTGAGGAATGAACTTTAACTGATGAAACACAAGACGAGGAGGGAACAGAAAACAATCTAAACGAGGACCAAGGCGAAGACGAGGAAAGGGACTTGAGGTAGTGAGGGCTCTGGGATGTGCGAGTGGTGTCTTGCTAGAGTGGAGGCTGGGGAGGTGAGGGCTGGAGATCTGGGAGGGCCTGGACCGTGACCACACACCTGGCTCTTCAGTCAACCCCGGAGCAAGGGTCAGAGCCTCCTGTGACAGTGCGGGACTGAGCTCACGTTGGCTGTTTGTGGCGGGTGCACATTGCGTGGCTGGGTAGCCTAGCAACGCCTTCCTCATCCTTTTGTCCCTGGTGGAGTGCTCCGCTTGTTCGTACGCATTGCGGACGTAATCCCCTTATTTCCCTACAAACAGTTGAGCCAGTCCCCTGAAAGGATCGCCACTGGTCACTGTGGGGGCTCTAGGGCTCCATACTTTAATATTCTGAGTGGACTTCATTGTTTGGATTAGTTTTTCTGACTCAGGGAAATTTTATTCTCCTTCACATTCCAGAATTCCCTGTGAAGCAGCCCTGTAAATATGAGGACTTTTCCTGAATTGTATGGAAAGGATTCCTCCTTTGTGATCTGTGTCTATATCACACATTTTTAAACAATCTTGAGGTGGTGCATGCAGTATCCCCGGCAGGGCTAGATGGCAGCCTGAGGTGGGCGGGATTCCAGAGGGCGCTGTTCCTCTGGGCCGAGTTCCCGTGGGACAGTTCTGCAAAGCGCCTGGGGCGGGTGGAGGGAGGTGTTCCTTGTGATTTGTGGTTTCTCACGTTAATGCAGCTTTGTTTGCCCTGACCCCGCTGTCTGCGTATAGCAACTCACTTTGGGGCCTGCCATGGGATGGCCCCAAGTTCCTATCCTAATTCCATGTCCTGAAAAGCTGTCCCTAGCTTTCTTCTCTTCAGAGTTGTTACGGCCCAGTTCTCCTGATCTTCTGTCCCTTCCAGCCTATCTTGAAAACTCCTGATACGTTTATTCAAGTTCCCTTGTCTGTCTTTGGAACTTCCCTTGTAGACTCTCCCATTATTGCTGGTCTTTGCAGGAACTGGATCTTATATGTCTTTTCTGCCTTCAAGAGGAAAGGCAAAGTATACTTGAAAAGCACATGCATAGAAGTTGTACAGTCTGAGATTTGAATCTCAGCTTTAGGAAAGTTGTGAGACCTCTCTTGTGGCAATCTCTTCTGCCTTGTGTTGTTTATAAAAACCACCCATGTGGCTTGACACAATAGTTAGCTCACATTACATCTCAGGTATAGTGCAGAGCCAGAGGTAGATGCTGGGGAAGTGCTTTGATAAGCGCTTTAGCTGCCACTGAACTGTTTGATTCAGATACATCCAAAGGAAGCTGGTGGTCGCTCAGGAGAGTAGACCAAGCAGTGCTGGGAAGAGCCATCCAAAGTTGGTGCCAGTTCTTTCATGAAAGTTAGTTTATGCATGTGGATCCAAAATTGGTGAATGGGTTTCCTCGGTAGAAAGAGCAGTTAGCTAAGCCTAAGTTTCCCAGAAGGCTTTGCCTACCCAAACTTGAGCTTCTTCATTTAACCTTAAGGATAAACATCTCTGAGTCCCCCCGCTGTAGTCACTAAAGGTTTGCATCACTGGCTTCCAAGTGAGCAGTCAGGTCCCAGGGCTTCATCACGGACAGATGCCATGCAGGGACCCAGGCACTGATGACTGACCGGCCAGAGCTCCCTGGAAAGTTTCGGCCTGGCCCTTTAGCCACAAGAGCAGTCAGGATACAAAGCCCCAGTGGTGTGATTCAAACCCCATTTTAAGTCCAGGCCCCAAATACTGGAGTGCCCTCCGCAGGCAGGTCCCCGAGGCTCCCAGATGCCGAATGGATGCCGAGTGGATGCCGAGTGGATGCCGAGTGGTTGCCGAGTGGATGCCGAGTGGATGCTGAGTGGATGCCGAAAGGTTGCCGAGCGGATGCCGAGCGGATGCCGAGTGATGCCGAGTGATCCGAGTGGATGGCGAGCGGATGCCGAGCACTGACGGTTGCCTTGGAAGTCAAGCCCCAGGGCTGCGGCGGGTCCTCCTCTAAATCCTCATTGCCCGCCCCGCTGACAGCCCTTGTGCGGTGGGAAGGTGGAACTCCTTGGCCCTGCTCGTGTGCACAGCAGGCTCGCATCTCGCGACAGTGTCCCGTGTCAGGCCAGCCGTCAGCTGTCCCTCTGGAGGTTGTCCTGAAGGAAGATTTTCTAGCACCTTCTCTCATTTGAAACTCACCCATGTTTCTTTCAGGACCTCTCCCCTTCTCTCTGAATGTATGTCCAGAATGCACACTGTTAGAGATTTTTCCTGATAAACATTTATTCGGACAAGAGGCCGCCAATGTACCTCATCTGTGTGTTCATGACCCTGAATCCAGAGCTACACCCCAACTCAACTCAGAGTTCCCGTGATCCATTGTGAACAGCTCTTGCCACTGACAAGAACTTTGCATTTCACTGTGATAGAAAGGTCTGCTGTCCTTTCTGGGCATAGGAAGACTGTCTGATGAGGAAGGAAGAGGGCTGTCAAAGAGCCAAGCAGTGTGCCTTGAAATGCATCTGGTTTTATTCATGTTGAGTCTTTCCAGGTGAACTGAACTAAATCATAAACTACAAAATGAAAGCAGATTTTCCTTCACTCACATGGAGCACACTGAGAGCACCCGCTCACCCCTCCCCTCCCCCAGAGGATGTAAGAGCTTTTCTCGTACTGACCCTGGACTGACAGTGTGGACCCCTTGGGCTGCTCAGAGGGTCACCTTGGTCATTTTGGCCAAGATTGAAAGGCTCTCTGGGCTGAGAGACAAGGAGCTGCGATCAGAGTTGGGCTTGTTCTGTCTTGCTGTGTGCTCTGGGGTGGGATGTTAGCAATCGATGGGGTTTTGACTTATTTTCCCCAGACAGAGAACAGCAGGATCAGCACCACTGGGGGCAAACTTGGTCTTTAACAGATGTTGTCTGAGTCTGCGGTAGGTATCAAGGCAAGAGCTCAGGAGCCAGTGGTTCCAGAAGAGATGCCCAGGCCAATTTCTTAACCAGTCCAGCACTGCACACGCCAGACAAGGCATGGCTGGAAGCTGACAGTACCCTGCTAGCTGCAGACACCACTTAAACAAATGTCTTCTGCTTTGCTCTTTTCATACCACACCTCCAGGACTGAAACCACTTTCAGCAAGTTCCTATTAGGAAATGCAGCCTCTTTGTGCTCCCCCCAGCAGCCTCAGTCAACACTTTCTGATTTAAACAAGTGAGAATCCGACATTCAGCCCCCAACTCTGGTCCTCCGCATTTAATCAGCGAAGAGCCCTCTCTCCCCGTGCCCCCCCCCCCAGCAGCAGTGTCCTGATGACAGCGATTAGGCCAAGCTGCAGAATTTAACAAGCATCTGCTTTCATTTCCCATTTTTGGCATATTTTCATGAATTAACTCTTGCAGCAGCAGGCATGGAGGTTGGTAGGCTTGGCTGTGCCACCCAGCAGGCCACAGGGCCACAAGTCAGGCACAGTACCTCAATGCATGCCTGGCCAATGTAATGACCTTCTGTAGAGCCTGTGACCTACCACCAAGCCCCATGGAGCACACAGTGACTAGGTTTGTGCTCACATTCAATTATGGACCCTGGGACAGGTATAGACACTGGGGAGAAGGGTAAAAGGAGTCTGTAGCTCCAGATCCCAGGAAAGGCAGTTAGTGGATCTACACCCAGTGTTCACCTGTGTGTGGGATCCCCAGGCCACATCAGATAGGTGAGAGTCCTGTTTAGTATGAGGATACCCACGGTGAGACACCCTAGCTTCTGCAGTGCTAATTAAAATAGGCATAAAGCTGGGCGTGATAGTGCACACCTAGGGTCCCACCTAGTCGGAGTCTCAGGCAGGAGAATCACTTGAGTCCTGCAGTGTGAGACCTTCCTGGGCAAGAGTGAGGCCCCATGTTTTTTTTAAAAAATGGTGTGAAAGGTAGTGAACTCTGCTGATACATGGTGATAAGACCGGGAAAGAGCCCGAGGGATAAGTAACCTGGCTCGTGTTCATAAAAGCAAAGAGGTTGGAAGCACTGAGACCCCAGAGACCACAACAGCTTGGCTACCATGCTGGAGAGAGGCGGGATTCCAATTAGAAGGCCCAGTGGAGAAGCTGAGCACAGGAAGTTCTGAGGTGGATGCGGGTTTAAGGAAAGGGGGCTGTAGGAGCGGAGTATGGCAGAGATGGACCACTCTTCCGGGAACCTGGAGAGCAGCCATCTGCAGCAGTTCTGGCCAAACAGTTTCTGACGTGCATCAGCATATCCCAGATCGCATCCCAAAGGATGCAGAAGAAGATCATTAACAGTGTAAGCCCA
>PVIC010005702.1:40209-56905 GCA_004025085.1 Thryonomys swinderianus | reverse complement strand
GGCGGCTTGCCTGGGCACCATAGTGAGCTCAGGGCCAGCCTGAACTACAAAGCGAGACCCTGTCTCCAAAAAAGCCAAAAAAAAAAAAAAAAAAAAAGATGTGTTTCATCTGCGTGTGTCACCTGATAAACTTTAATCAGAGTACCTGTAATACCTACTAAGTACTATGGAGTATAATAGGGGAATTGAATATGGAATGCATAGGACCTCTCTGTAGTATATTGGTACCTTGTTCTGTAAGTCTAAAAAATAAAACTTGGGGGCTGGAGGGTTAGCTCAGTGGTACTGGCGCCTGCCTCGCAAGCGCAAGGTTCTGGGTTCGATCCCTGGTAACCACATACAATGCTGGGCACAGAGACTTGCGCCCACCAGCAATCAATACCACATACCACAGTGCCGGGTATGGTGGCTCACACCTGTCATCCCAGCACTCAGGAGGCAGAGGCAGAAGGATTGCTGAGTTCGAGGCTTGCCTGGATTACATAGTGAGCTCAGAGCCAGCCTGAACTACAAAGCGAGACCCTGTCTCCAAATAAGTAAGTAAGTAAATAAATAAATAAACTAAAGTGAAATTTTTATTTAAAAATATTTCCATATATCAAATTTCTTTGATTCTTGGCATTTTATCTAGTCTTTTTAAGCTCTAAAAGTCTAAAAAAGTGTTTTTGTAAAGATTAGTTCTACTTAGCACAATATGTTGAATTTTGAATAGGTACACTCCTTTTCATGCTTTTAAAGGTAAGTTATTGAGTATGTGCACTGATAACTGTTCTGTTTTTTTTTTTTTGAGACAGGGTCTCGCTTTGTAGTTTAGGCTGGCCCTGAGCTTACTATGTAGCTCAGGCAAGCCTCGAACTCAGCAATCCTACTGTCTCTGCCTCCCAAGTGCTGGGATTACAGGTGTGAGCCACCACGCCCAGCACTGTGGTATGTGGTAATGATTGCTGGTGGGCATGAGTAACCATGCCCGACATTGTTGTATGTGGTTTGGGGGTGTCGAACTCAGGACCTTGCACTTAGAAGGCAGGCGCTGGAACCACTGAGCTAAATCTCCAGCCCTGATAACTGTTCTTTTTAGCAATACAGAAACCACTGTTTGTCTAGCCATGCTGACACACATCTGTAATCCCAACACTCAGGAGGCTGGGGCAGGAGGATCTTGAGTTCCAGAACAGTCTGTGCCACATAACAAGTTCAAGGCCAGCCTAGAATCTGCCTCAAAAACAAAACAAAGCAAACAGTATCAATTTTCTCAAGGGATTTCTAATACTTTGAGAGATGATTGTGTGCCGGGAACAGCTCTAAATTGTCAGCCCTCTTGGACAAATGGACAGTTCCAGCTGCAAGGACAAATTCTTTGCCCAGGGTCATACAGCTGCACAGTGGCAGCGCCAAGCCTATCTGAAATGAAAATCTGACTCTTCACCACAGTTCTGTGCTACCTACTTGCCTTGAATATTTTTAAGTCTTAATTTAAGGTAACTGTCTCCTATAGAATAGAATGTCGCAAAATATTGTCTGGCATAAAAGGCACCTGTGTGAGAGATAAAATCTCTCCTCCTCAAAAGGCACAGACAAATCTGGTAATACTCTGGACTTGTACTGGCTGCCTTGTCTCATAGGAAGCAGTGATATGGTGCCATAGCATGTGTCGTCCAAAGGTGAAGGTACTCCACAGAAGACTCACAATCTTAAAATCCAGATTATTAACTGGAATGATTGGCTATTCCATAGTCCCAAGGTGTTGAGAGGAATACTCATACATGAATGTATTACTATAACATGATAAGAAAAGTGACATTAGTAAGACAATGCTAAGAAATTGTCCTTATAGATATAGCATTCATTCAGTGGTTACTGTATGCTGACATACTACTAAGCACTATATATAGGCTCAAATAATTTTCATAACGGCTCTGGGCAGTTCTTCGTATTTGATGGAATACTGTTTATTTTCTCAGCCCAGATCATTAGAACCAGACCAAGAAACTCCTGATGACAAGGACGGTGTATTAATTTTTGTATCCCTATTGTCTTGCATGTTTTTGTCACAGAGGCAGACTCAGTGACTCTGTGTGTGTGTGTGTGTGTGTGTGTGTGTGTTTTAGTCAGGATCTTGCTAAGCATTCCAGCTTTAATCCTGCTTTAGCCTCCCAAATGCTAAGATTACAGGTGTATGCCACCATGCCCAGCAGCCTCAGTGACTTAATTCAGTAAGTAAGTGATAATCAAAAATACTGTAGTTGATACTTACCTGGCAGGGGAGATACCATGATCACAAAAATACTGTAGTTGAGCTTGAAATATCCATATGTGTATCAATGTTCTCAGAACAGAACACTGATGTTTCTGCAACTTTGATTTTGTTGATATTATTAAATTTTTAGAAAAGAATATTTTGAAGTTTAGTAGCAAATACCATGTTTTTTTTTTTTTTTTAATTTTTGAAGGAGCCCTAGATACTTTAACTGAACTGAGAAAAATTGAACAAGTTGAAAATTACTTTGCAGTATTACAAATGGGGAAAAATCTAAAAGTGTGGTTTGTGTGTACACACGTGAAAGAGACATCAGTGGCTTGGGTTCTGCTAATCCAAATGAAGACCTGCTGGGGACTCTGCAAAATCAGCAATGCATGAGTTGAGTTTTGAGGCCCTGCAGAGGACGGTGGGCTGGAGGAGAGACAGAGGCCATGGAGGTCGGGAAGGTCTGCGGGAGAAGAGCAAAGAGCCATGGAACGTGGATCACGAAGCTTGGAAACCTGCTTCGTGACTGGAAGTTCGAGTTGAGGGGAATGCACATGCAGGGGAATGAGGCAGGAGAGCCAGGTTAGCTTTGATTTATTTTTAATAATAACTGGTTTCAGTTCTGGAAACAACATGAAAGAGATCATCAGAGCTGGAGAGAGGACCAGAGATGTGATGTGTTGTTTGTTGTAAGTGGAAGAGAAATGTACTGGAGCATAGATGATGGATAGGGTCTGAGAGACGCCTGCTGTAGTCTGTGACCACCCCCCCACCCCTGCTTTCTTTTTCAGTTAGAGCAGATTTCAGCTTTCCAGTCACTGTGAAGAGCACTATCCAGTTAAAAGGAAAGTTTCCACCAGTCTCTAGCAGATACTATAGAGCCATTTCTAAGGATCAGCTCACTTCTCTTCATGAAAAGAACTATTGACTGTACTTAAACGATACTCATTTTGGTCTAATTACTAAACATTAAAATTGTTTTCACAGCTATTTTGAAAATTAATTTTTATGAAATTATTAGTTTGTATGTATTAGATAAGGTCAAAGAAACTACAAGTAATATTGCTGAGCAGAAAATCAGAGTACCTTAACTGAAGAATTCTTTTTCTTTTCTTTTTCTTCCTTCCTTCCTTTCTCTCTCTCTCTCTCTCTTTCTTTCTTTCTTTCTTTCTTTCTTTCTTTCTTTCTTTCTTTCTTTCTTTCTTTCTTTCTATTTATTTTGTAAGGGGTGATAGTATTTGAGACAGTCTCACTGCATAGTTCAGGCTGTCCTTGAAATCACTGTGTAGCTCAGGCTGGCCTCAAACTTGCAGCAGTCCTCCTGCCTCAGCCTCTCAAGTGGTGGGATTAAAAGCATGAGCCACTATGCCCAGCACATAAAATGAAGATATTCCTAAGATTAGAATTTTAAATGTTATATATCATCATACTTCTGCTTACCTTTCATTGTCCATAAAGAAAAGTGTGCCTAAATATGTATGTGTGTGCACATATAATAAATCTATATTTGTGTGTGTGTGGTGGGTTTTTTTTTTTTTTGAGGCAGGGTCTTGCTTATGTAGTTTAGGCTGGCCTTGAACTTACTATGTAGCCCAGACTGTCTTTAGAGTCATAGAAATTCTCCTGTCTCAGCCTCCCTAGTACTGAGAGTACAGGCATCTGCCACCACACTTGGCTTGTAACTAGATATTTCTGTTCTAAGCTACTTAAAAATATATTTAGGAAAGAAAAGTCCATGATTTTCTTTGCTGTTTTTCTGTCTCTTATAGTTTATCACATTAAAAAAAATCTGTGGATTTATAGTAGTCCATTTTCTTAAAAATTTTCCTAAATTTTTTCTCAATTTTAGACTTTTGATTCTTCCTTCAATGTTTGTTGTGATTAAAATCCTCTCTGTGTTGGGCTGTTGCTCAGTGGTAAAACATGTGCCTAGCATCCATAAGATCCTGGGTTCACTCCCCAGCTCTGCAAAAACAACAACAAAGAACCCTAAAACAAAAAGCTAGCCCCTCACAATAAGTGGGTGAAATCCTGAATTGGGTATGTAGAATTTGTGATAGTTTTTATAAGAGAAATGACAATAACTACTTCTTTTTTTTTTTTTTGAGACGGTCTCGCTTTTAGTTCAGGTTGGCCCTAAGCTCACTATGTAGTCCAGGCTAGCCTCGAACTCATAGCAATTCTCCTGGCTCTGCCTCCTGAGTACTGGGATTACAGGTGTGAGCCACCACACAACAGCACTGTGATGTGTGCTAGTGATTGCCTAGATTATGGGCATGAGCCACTGTGCCTGGCATTGTGGTATGTGGTGTGTGGTAGTGGGGATTGAACATGGGACCTTGCACTTGTGAGGAAGATGCCAGAGCCACTGAGCTAAATCCCCAGCCCTCTGACTATAACTTTTTAACTTTCGTGTTTCACACACTTGACTACTGTGGCAACTTTAAAAAATATAATGTTGGGATGGGGATTTAGTTTAGTGGTTGTGGCATCTGCCTGGCAAGTGCAAGGTCCTGAATTCGATCCCTAGTAACCATATACCACAGTGCTGGGCATGGTGGCTCATGCCTGTAATCCCAGCACTCAAGAGGCAGAGGCAGGAGGACTGCTGAGTTTGAGGCTTGCCTGGCTACATAATGAGCTCAGAGCAAGCCTGAACTACAAAGCGAGATGCTGTCTCAAAAAAAAGAACCAAAAATAAAACAAAACCCCCCCCCAAAAAATTTAAAAAAATAATGCTAATGGGTGTTTTTATTTATAAAATATAAGTCTCAGGAACTGTATTCAAAAGATTTAAAAAATACTTCATTTGATATTTCATGAAATTATTGGGATTTACATATACATGCAATAATTATCTTTTAAAGATTTTAGTGGGCCCTTAATTTCTAAAATCATTTTAAAAGATGAAACATCCTGGGGCTGGAGGGTTAGCTCAGTGGTTCCAGCACCTGCCTTACAAGCTCAAGGTCCTGAGTTCGATCCCCGTAACCACATACAATGCTGGGCGTGGACACTCACGCCCACCAGCAATCAATACCCCATTACCATAGTGCCAGGCGTGGTGGCTCACGCCTGTCATCCCAACACTCGGGAGGCAGAGGCAGGAGGATTGCTGAGTTTGAGGCTTGCCTGGGCTACATAGTGAGCTCAGAGCCAGCCTGAACTACAAAGCGAGACCCTGTCTCAACCAAAAAAAAAAAAAAAAAAAAAGATGAAACATCCCAAGTATTTTTTCCTTGTGTACAGTTAATTGTTAAGCACATTTAATTGTATCATCAGAAATTTGAATCCCTTACTGTGAATAATAGTATTAGAAAAGCTCTACATTGAACTGTTTTTAGTTTTTATTAGTAAATTTTATATCTGCAGAGAAATGTGCTAAGCTTTAAACTTTGTTGGACAACATTTCTTACAGCATTGTACTCTTTTCTGCAGATCGATCAGACAGCCGACACAAGTTTTTTGGGCTGGGTTATTGCTTCATTTAGTATCGGCCAGATGGTAGCTTCACCTGTATTTGGTTTATGGTCTAATTATAGGCCAAGAAGAGAACCACTCATCATCTCCATCTTTATTTCGGTGGTAGCCAACTGCCTCTATGCATATGTCCATGTCCCAGCGTCACATAATAAATACTACATGTTGTTTGCTCGTGGACTGGTGGGATTTGGAGCAGGTAGTATATTTGTTTGTATATGTTCGGTCATGTCAGGTTCACATTCATCTTGTTATTTGTGACCCTCTCTCATCTGGGCTCATGTCTTCTCAATCTCATAGCTTGTGGCCCAACATACAGATCTCTTTTTTTTTTTTTTTTTTTTTTGCTTTTGAGACAGGGTCTCGCTTTGTAGTTCAGGCTGGCCCTGAGCTCACTATGGTGCCCAGGCAAGCTGCCGCGAGCTCAGCAATCCTCCTGTCTCTGCCTCCCTCGTGCTGGGATTAAGGCATGAACCACCACGTCCGGCATTGTGGTATGCAGTGTTGATTGTTGGTGGGCGTGTCTCCACGCCCAGCATTATATATGGTTACCGGGGATCGAACTCAGGACCTTGCGCATGCGAGGCAGGCGCCGGAACCACTGAGCTAATCCTCTGGTCCCCATACAGATCTCTTTTTAAAGAGACACAGTAGCTCTCCCATAATTTGGCTTTTGTTTATGATGCATGTACCCGTTACCTGTGGGTTCTCTTTTGTTCTCATTGTTCTTTATCCTACAAGATGCAGATTAAGTTCCACATTTTACTTGAAGCCTTCTCAGGCTACGCTGCTGCTTAACAGATGATATTCTTCTGTTGTGTCTTTGGCACTTGCTTTTAATCTTGCACTGTTTTCACCCTTTTTCACCAATTAGTAAACTTTTTGTAATTAGAGTTTATGATACTTTTAATATTCTGTGGTTCCTGCCAGAGCGTCTGGAACAATATAGACACTAAATAAAATTTTTTATTTAAATTGTTTCTTATGGCACAGATCTTTTCATACAGAGTTTATGATACCTCTCTTTTAAAAGTAGTTGTAGCAATAAATACTGTGCCATTCATTCACAGCTTTCTGAATTTGTAATAGTTTATATTTTTTAATATTCTTATGCCATTTTTTCATTTATTCAAAACTGTTTTCATATTACCAAAAGTACTATGTCCCATTAATTTATGCATTTGTTCATTGAAAAAGGGGAAGAAGTAACCATACTATTGCCAATATTTATGCTCATAAAACCAAATTGTATTGAATTTTATACACCAAAGATCTTTGTGTTTACTTTGGATCATTCTGTCCTTTCTCAGGAAATGTAGCAGTTGTCAGGTCCTATATTGCTGGGGCCACTTCCCTTCAGGAAAGAACAAGTGCCATGGCAAATACAAGCACATGTCAAGCATTAGGTTTCATTCTAGGGCCAGGTAGGTGTTTCTCACTTGTAATTTGTAACATTTAAATGGGGAAAAGTTTTTGATTGGTGTGTTTGTAGTATATGTTTACATTCCTTGTCCATGTACCTATTTTTTTTTTTTTTTTTTTAGACAGGGTCTTGCTTTGTAGTTCAGGCTGGCCCTGAGCTTACTATGTAGCCCAGGCAAGCCTTGAACTCAGCAATCCTCCTGCCTCTTTCTCCTGAGTGCTAGGATTACAGGCTTGAGCCACCAAGCCCGGCATCTGTGGTATTAGGTACTGATTGCCAGTGGGTGTACCACGCCCAGTATTGTTGTATGTGGTTACCAGGGATTGAACCAGGGACCTTGCGCTTGCAAGGCAGGTGCTGGAACCACTGAGCCAAATCTCTGGCCCTACCTAATACATTTTAATTCCTTTTTTTCATCTTTCCCTCCCCACCTTCCTGGGAAAATTTTTGAGTTTTCAAATGCTAAATGTAATGCAAGTAATAAAGCTTTGTGGGTAAAGGGAAAAAGAAAAGTAGCTTATTTTTTAATATCCTGGGACTCAAACTTCAGATCTCAGACATGCTAGGCTAATACTCTACCACTCAGAACATCCTCAGCAGGGAGGGAACTCGTTTTACCTTGATACCACTTTTCTAAATTAAATTGAGGACTGTTTGTCTCATTTTACAAATAAGGGCACCAAGGCATAGAGCATGTAAGAAAAATTGTTCAGTCCTACCCAGATAGTGAATGGGAAATACAGTCTTGAAACATTTTTCTTCCATATTTTTATTAGTACATGTTTTTTAGTACATAATGATTTCATTCATTGTTGGAGTTGGTATATGTACATAACATCTAAATTATTTTTTATGTCCCCTTGTTCTTCTGCCTTACCCTTCTATCTGGTATTTGCAAAAGTCAAATCTAAATGTTTCTGATTCTATCAAATTATCATTTAGCTTGTTATCATTTTTTTTGTACTGGGATCGAACTCAGGGCTTCTCACTTGCCAGGCAGGTGCTGTACCCTTGAGCTACATCCTGGGCCTCGCTTGATACCTGTACAAGAGTTTATTTTCTTTTTTCAGTGTATTAGGAACAAGATTTTTTGAACTGAAGGATTTGAGGAAGTTACAGGAAGTTCTTTTCCTTTTTATGCCTTGCCCATACCTTTAGGACTTTTCTTAGGTTGATGAAAATGTAAGACCTTTTTAAAAGCTCATGATCTTCTTCTAATACTGCCTTCCTTTTGCTGAGAATTAAAAAAAAATGAATGAGGTTTAATGCTTCTGCAAGGCAAATTACTGAAAAATTAGTCATTTTTATGCCTAGAATAATATTTGGTAACAGAAATATGTATACATATAATTGTTTCATGATTTGGATATTATGGTTATATATTAGTTTGACTATAACTTAGTTTACTTTATTTATATCTCATCCTGACCTTGAAAAAAAAGTTGGACATGGTGGCTCTCAGGAGTGATCCTAGCACTCAGGAGACTTAGCAAGAAGATCATAAATTTGAGGCCAGCCTGGACAATTTAGCAAAACTGTTTCAAGATGGATTAAGAAAATGTTGGGAATGTAGCTCTGTGGTAGTGTCTGTTTTACTCCTGAGTACATTTTTAAAAAAAAGAGAATTGGGCCAGAGAGTTGGCTCAGTGGTTCCAGCGCCTGCCTCACAAGTGCAAGGTCCTGGGTTCGATCCCCGGTAACCACATACAATGCTGGGCGTGGAGACTCATGTCCACCAGCAATCAATACCACATACCACAGTGCCGGGCGTGGTGGCTCACGCCTGTCATTCCAGCACTCGGGAGGCAGAGACAGGAGGATTGCTGAGTTCGAGGCTTGCCTGGACTACATAGTGAGCTCAGAGCCAGCCTGAACTACAAAGTGAGACCCTGTCTCAAAAAAAAAGAGAATCTAGTCATGGATTTACCAATAAAAATCTAATAATTTGTTTTAGTATTCTACAACAAATGTAAGCACAAATATAAAATAAATTAATTTTAATTCTGTATTTTATATAAGGACTTCATCTGAATCTTTTGATTTATTAATTTACCCTCTATCAAACACAGGACTTGGTATAGACAAGAGGTCTCAGTAAAAATTATTGATCATCTTAAAAGTATCTGCCTATATTATCTGTCTTTCTGTCTTTCTTCTGTCTATCTATGTATCTTCAGTACTGGGGATTGCATCTAGGCCTTTGCACTGCTCTACATTGAACAGTCTTAAAATTTGTTTAAAATTGTGAAGCATTGTCTCACTAAATTGCTGTTGCCTAGGTCGGCCTGAACTTCCTATCTTCCTATTTCAGCCTCCCTTCATTATGTCCC
The DNA here is from genome assembly GCA_004025085.1 of Thryonomys swinderianus. NCBI lineage: Eukaryota > Metazoa > Chordata > Mammalia > Rodentia > Thryonomyidae > Thryonomys > Thryonomys swinderianus. Next base: position 47,427 of record PVIC010005702.1, on the reverse strand, counting down.
ATCGTGCTTTGATAAGAGGCTGTAGAATTTTAATGTCATGTGGAGTTTTTTTGCTTTTTTGTTTTTTATAGAAAGATAATAGAGCTGGGTGTCTCCTCGATGATCCCATACAGGAGGCTATGGGTTCCATTCTCAGAACCACCACCCACCCCTTGCAAAAAGAAAATACACTCATAGGTCACTTTAGGCACAAACCTTTGTGAATGCACATACATTCGTATCTCAGCCTTTTTTGTTACTACTTCCTGAAGGTGCCTTTTTAGACACTTGAATCCTAATTCCTTTATGCTCTATGAAATTCTGATAATAATCCTCAGATATTTCTGTGTATGTACCTCTCTGCTTTATATATAAAGTGCATGTAACAAAGAACCAGTTTTCTTGCCTCTATTAAGACTGCATGATGTTGATAAGATGATTTCACATTACTTTTAATTCAGAGGTAAATGTTTTATATTTTTTAGCCTGTTTTTCCATTATAATAATTCCATCTGTGTATATTTTAATAAGTTTTTCAGACTTGTTTTGCACTGATTGGAGAAAAGGGTGTGACATGGGATCCAATTAAGCTACAGATAAACATGTACACTGCACCAGTTTTACTTGGCGCTTTTCTGGGAGTTTTAAATATTATTCTGATCCTTGCAGTATTAAGGTAATTAGAAAGAAATGGTAAGCTACTTTTTAAATTTTGAAATTTAATAAGCCTTTTCATTATCAAAGGATAATTATACTATGTAGTCTTTGACTTCTGAAGTTTTTAGTTGTTTTGGTATTTTTTAATCAGTTAAATTATTCATACCTACAATGATAGGCTGCTTGTTAGTTGATAGATTATGACGATCTTTCAAGATTCAAGATTTGTTCTTGATTTACTAAAACTTTCTAAGTAGGTGAATGGCATGCAAACAACATTTTTAGTAGATTAATGGCTTAGTATCAAACTTAAAAACATAGGTTACCTTGTCTTTTATCTTTTATATTTTAGAAGAATATATTTTTTTAAAGTTGTGTTACTTTATGCTTTTGTAGTGCCTTACCCATTTGTCCAAAACCATTTATAAATAACTTGTAAAATCACTGAAGTGTATTGTAGATTATATATGCTTTTAGTTGAATTAGGTGGTTTTTAAAAAAGTCTGTGATTTTATAGCTGAGTTAGAACATCATTATAACTGGAATGGTGGCTCATGCTTGAAATCCCAGTGCTCTGAGAAGCTGCACCAGGATTTTAAGTTTGAGCTGCAGTCTGAGTAACTTAGTGAGACCCTGTCTCAAGATGAAAAAAAAAAAAGGGCTAGAGTATAACCAAGTATGCAAATTCTACTTTAATTTCCAGTACCACAAAAACCCAAAATACCCAGCTTCTGTCTTTCAGTGTTTTATTGTTTATATTCATTAGTAATAAAAAAATTACCTAAGAATGTCAAAAAATAGAATACTGGAGCTAGGAATGTAGTTCAGTGGCTCTGCACCTGCCTGGCAAATGCAAGGACCTGAGTTGTATCCCTGGTTCCAAAAAATAAATAAACAAACAAATAAATAAATAAAAGAAAAAAATAATTAGAACTACAAAGCTGGCTGTTGTGGGTCCTACAGTAGCACATGGTGCTTTTCCCAAAGGCAGTGTTTACTTTTATTTTTTTTCCAAGTACTGCCCAAGTTTACTCTGCAGAGCTGATTTCTCCCATGTCCATTCTCCCTTCACCTTTCAAATAAACTTGTAACCATAAAAGAAAAAGCATCATGAGACTCTGTCTCAAAAAACAAAAAAACAGGGCTGGGGATTTAGCTCAAATGGTACCACGCCTATGTTGGAAGCACAAAGGCTCAAGTTTGATCCCTGAGGTAAAAAAAGTCAAAGGGAAAAAAAACAAAAGTCACTTTCCTGTATTATACTAAGCATTTCATAAAGAAATGTTTGTTTTTCTTTTTAAGAGAACATCGTGTGGATGACTCAGGACAGCCGTGTAAAAGTATTAATTTTGAAGCAGGTATTAATCTATTCATGAAATTAGTTTAACTTTATGAGAATGCTTATGATTGTGTCTGTTTAGTATTTACTGGGATTTTTCATGAGGATAATACAGTGGGTAGCTGGGGAAGGTCTTGTACGCTGAAATGTACCTGAATTTATTTATTTTGTAGGTAATACTGGGGTTTGAACCCAGGCCTTCTCAGTAAGCTACATCCCAGCCATTTATTTAATTACTTAGTTTTTGCTATACTGGAGATTGAACCAAGGGCTTCCCAAGCCCTTTATTTTGATACAGGGTTCTCACATCACTAAGTATCCCAGACTGGGCTTGAACTTGTGATCCTCTTGCCTTGGCTCCCATAGTTCTGAGATTACAGGAGTGTGCTGTTGATGTGAAATCCAGGTCTGGCTGAGCCAGCTACACCACATGCCAGTCTCCTAGGTCCTGAGAGAGCTCTTGGCCCTCAGTAGACTTAACTTGAGACCAAATCGAGCATTAAGCCAATGGGCATGCCAGAACTGGAGATTGCCCTGTCCTCCCCAGCATTGGGCCCCTCCTCTGACAACCATAGAGCAATCCCCAATAGCCACCGCAAACCCCTCCCACCACTTGTGATATGTAACACCCTATACTGCATTCATTAAACAGAAGCGTTCCAGAAACCTCCCCAGAGTCTGGTGTGCATATGTGACTCTGTCTCTCACCCTCCCATGTGCAGCTCCACAATGACAACATGCTGTCACCCCGGCTCTAAGCTGAGTTTTTTGGACCTACCCCTCTCTCATCACTTGGTTTTCATCATGGGGATGGTTAAAACTAGCACTAAGCCCAGGGACTTAGTCCAGTGGTTCCAGTGCCTGCCTCACAAGTGCAAGCTCCCAAGTTGGATTCCCCAGTACACACAAAACCAAAATTAGTGCAAAACAATCAATTTGTGGTGTTTTCAGAGTAACATCTTAAAACTTTTGTGATTTTGGAATGATTTCAAAAGTTTTGCTGCTGAAATTGACTTTGTGTTTCAAGCAGTTCTTAATCATAATAGGTGTTGTCTTCACTTTTTACTTTTATGCTTTCCTGATACTTCATGAATGTGTATTTTCATCTTTTAGAACTTTCTCTGATTCGGGCCGGAGGGTTAGCTCAGTGGTTTCAGCGCCTGCCTCGCAAGCGCAAAGTCCTGAGTTTGATCCCCGGGAACCACCTACAATGCTGGGTGTGGAGACTCACGCCCACCAGCCATCAATACCATGTACCACAGTACTGGGCATGGTGGCTCACGCCTGTAATCCCAGCACTCGGGAGGCAGAGACGGGAGGATTGCTGAGTTCGAGGCTTGCCTGGACTACATAGTGAGCTCAGAGCCAGCCTGAACTACAAAGCAAGACCCTGTCTCAAAAGGAAAAGAAAAAAAGAACTTTCTCTGACTCATAAATAAGTACCCATTCTAGTTAATAGATATATTGTGCTAAGTAAGCCATGATTTAGGTACTAATTATGTCCTCCTTGGACAGTGTCCTCCCTGTGAAGAATACAACTTGGTGCTTGCTGTCAACATGTTTATAATATTATGGAAAAGACACACTGCTTTTTTATTAAGCACTTTCCCTGAGTTTTTGGTGGGTTTTTTGTTACCAGGGATTGAACCCAGAACCTTATGCTTGCAAGGCAGGCACAGTACCACTTGAGCTAAATACCCAGCCCTACCAAACACTTTCATATAAAATTATTTTTCAGTTTTAATACGTCCTTGGCAAAAAATTTATCTGGTAAGAACTTCTATACTCATTTAAATTGAGAAGATACTTGTTTTAGATTTTTTAGAATTGATTTTATCAGTATATTTTATATACACATTATGATCACAGTAGACATTGAGAGTTTGTACCAGTACCTGACAAAACTTCTCATTTTTCCCATTACCCTGCCCCCCCAAGGCTCCACCCCATTATACATAAGTTTTGATTCCTTTTATTGTCTTTGATTTTTGTCAGTGTGACAAAATACCTGAGAAAATCAGCTTAAAAGTGGGAAGATTTATTTGGCTCATGATGTCAAGGTTTCAGGCTATGGTCATTGGGCTTCACTGGGTCTGGGTCTGTGGTGAGATGATCTGTCTTCTTGGGGAGTCTGCAGTGGATGGGCCAGAGACAAGATACAGTCTCCAAGACTCTCACCCTGGCCCACTCCCTTTGATTTGGGCATACTTCTTAAATTCCTCTCACTAAGTATAGAAAATTATGAACCATCAACTCATCAATGCACTGATGACATTAGAGTCCTTATGATCCAGACTCCTAAAACCCCACTTCTGAACATTGTTGTGGTGGGGACCAAGCCTCCCAGGCATGAACTTTTAGGGAGTACACCAGATACAAACCATAGCAAGTTTAAGATATTATGGGGTAGGAGTATAATTTCCAATTACATAAATTTAAATTTATATAGTAATATAGTCTTTCTTAAAATTCTTATAATTAAGATACCTAGTCAGTACTTGCAGTGTGGCATATATTTCTGAGATTCCTCATTAGGTGTAGGCTGGAGGACATTTACTCAGGGCATTGTTGGTATAAACATGGGAGATCAGTTCTCATTGTGTAATTAGTAATCCTGGTTTTTGGTGAGCATGCTACCTCTGAACCATAGGACCTTGTGTTTGCATAAGCCCCTTCCATATCCAAGGCTCTTCTTTGTGTGATTAGAAGGTCAGAAGCCTGTGACAAATGTCTAAGCTTTGTAATTCCCCCTGTGTATAGCAAACTATTTCCAAATTATTAGAGGAAGATCTCCTTCTTAGGAGTCCTGAGACAGAAATATAGGCACTGTTATGAAAACAGTATGGGAAGTTTTGTGTTGTAGCAAAGCTGTGTGTACCACTGCCACTCCACACACACTAAAGATAGCATAAACAAGCACATCCTCTCCAACTACTTACGTGGCTTATACTGAATAAGCAGATGTATAGGCTGCATGCTTCTCAGTTATATTGATAATAGCTTATGGTGAGTGTGTGGTTTAACTTCAGGGCCAGATGGAACCTGCCTACCACTTCTCTGGGTTCATTGCTCAGTTGGCTCTTCTTCAAGATGGATACCAGCCGATCACTCCCTCCTGAGAGCCATCTGAACTTAAATAACTCGCCAGTGACCATAGTCTGCTTTGTTTACTGTTCTTTTCCAGGGCTGTGTTTCTCTGTGGAGGCCTCTGGAATCTATAATGGTCACCGTACATGTGCAGATTTGAGCTGTCCTTTACATGCAGTGGGTCAGGGGTCAGGAACAAAGCACCATTTGCCACCTCCTGCAATAAGGTCTCTTTCTTCCCTCTATGCAAAGACTTCAGTTCTCACATTAGATCCTTGCTGGACCCTAGTACCCACTTCTCTCCCTCCTGTCGTCCTCCTGTTAGTATAATCCAGTGTCTGGACACCAAATCTCAGAGGGTGTTTCTGTGCTGTTCACCACTCTGACAAATTCCCAGAAGTTCTCTGCTTCCTGCTTAATGACCACAATCAAAACTGTTGATTTCTTTGCAGAAATATAAATAAAATTTTTTAATGGCAGTGATGACAGGAATTTTACTAATAATTATTTTATATAGCACTTAAATATATTTTAAATACATTGAAGTGAATCATAGAACTAAGAATTGGTTTGTAAACTGTTGGAGTTCTTCAGGAAATCTTTTTAAGTTAAAGTTTGGTAGGCAAGAAATATAGGTCAGCAGTAGAGTGCTTACCTAGCAGGCACAAAGCCTATAGAAAAAAAGTAAGTGTGTGTGTGTGTACACATAGTTGCAACATAAAGTCAGTTATCAATATAGTTTTGCCAGTTGTGGCAGCTTATCATACCAGTAATCCTAGCTACTAAGAAGCTGAGGCAGGAGGATTACAAGTTTGAGACTAGCCTGGGCAAGTAAGACCCTGTCTCAGACCATAAAAAAATCTAAAGATCTAGGAATGTAGCTCAGTAATAATTGCTTAGCAAGCGTGAGGCTCTATGTTCAACCCCCAGTACCACACACAAAAAAGTAGAAAAAAATCCCTTCAACTGAAGTTTAAAGTGTGAAATCATTTATGTATAGAATTACATAAAATATTCTTATTTTTGATTGAGACACCAAACAAAATAAATATGAGCAATTGCTGTACATAATGTAAGTTTAATTCCTAGAAAGAAAATACACTTTATTTAAAATGATTTCTGCCATGTAAGTTGTGTTCTGTGTTTTTGTTTGCTTGTTGTTTGTGAGACAAAGTGTCACTGTGTAGCTCAGGCTGTCCTGGATCTCACTAGGAGGCCCAAGCTGGCCTCAGCCTCCCCAGGGCTGGAACTATAGGTGTGCACCCTACACCAGGCTAGATTCTGTTCTTTTAAACAGCTCTGGAGCCTTAAAATGGTTTAACTATTTATTCACATATGATTTCTATATATTTTGCTATCAAGAAAAATTAGATATATAGGTGACAGTATTCTTTTTCCTCTTTAGCTCTAGCACATACAGATGCAGATCAGATTTCACAAGGAAGTATCGATCAAGTTGCTGTCGTGGCCACCAATATTCTTTTCTTTGTGGTTCTGTTTATCTTTGCCCTTTTTGAAACGTAAGTTTTATTCTATGTTAACTTTATCAATTAATGCAGTGCTTACAGGCTTATAGATGTTATAAGAATTTATATAAGATACATTTTTATCACAATGTGAGAAATTTACATGTCATTTAATTAACATTAAGCTACAAAACAACCACTTTATGTATTCAGCATTCAGTCTGGCAATTTTAACTCTATTTAATCCTTGAACTTAAATTAATATATTACAAAATTTCTGCCTCAGATAGGCTTCATTGACCTCCATTTATCATAGGGCCCCTTTATATTAAAAATTCCTATTAAATTATAAAAGTGGTACTTTTTTTTTTTTTTGAGACAGGGTCTCGCTTTGTAGTTCGGGCTGGCTCTGAGCTCACTATGTAGCCTAGGCAAGCGTCGAACTCAGCAATCCTCCTGTCTCTGCCTCCCGAGTGCTGGGATTACAGGCGTGAGCCACCACGCGCAGCACTGTGGTATGTGGTATTGATTGTTGGTGGGCGAGAGTGACCACGCCCAGCATTCTATGTGCTTTCTGGGGATCAAACTTAGGACCTTGTGCTTGTGAGGCAGGCGCTGGAACCACTGAGCCAGCCCTCCAGTCAAAAAGTAGTACATTCTTTTTTTTTTTTTTTTTTTTTTTAGACAGGG
>PVIC010005702.1:0-40109 GCA_004025085.1 Thryonomys swinderianus | reverse complement strand
GGGCTGAGTCTCCACACCCAGCACTATATGTAGTTACCGGGGATCAAACTCAGGACCTTGCGCTTGCAAGGCAGGCACTGGAACCACTGAGCTAACCCTCCGGCCCCAAAAGTAGTCCATTCTTATAGCATTCCCAGTGCTACAACTATGCTTCCATGTCTTCCTTCTGTGGTGGTGACTACTGTAGTACTGTAGTTTGTGTTTACTCTGTGTGTACCACCGTGAGAGAGAATACTTACTAAATTCACATAGACTGTATGGTGTTATCATTTGACATCTGGCTTATTCACCCATCAATATATTGTGACATTTTTGTGTGAGTACATGTAGATTTTGCTTGATGTATTTTGGCACATGACTGTAATCTCAGTACTTGGGAAGTAGAGGCAGGAGGACTGCTGAGTTCAAGGCTTGCCTGGGCTACGTAGTGAGCTCAGGGCCAGCCTGAACTACAAAGCGGGACCCTGTCTCAAAAAAAAAAAAAATTACTGAGATAAATTAACATTTTAGCTCATCTTATTTTGGGGGGCACCTGCTGTTCTAATTTTTTTCCTTAGTACTAAGAATGGAACTAAGGTCTTCACATTGAGCTATGGTCCAAGACTCTTTTTAAAGTTTTGAGATAGACTCTTGCTCAATTGTCAAGTGCCCCAAATTTCTTCTGCCTCAGCTGCTCAGCATTCCAGGATTACAGCATGTGCCACGATGCTTCATTTATTTTAACATTTTACAGAGTGTAAATCATTGGTATTAAGTACAGGTATAGCATTGTTCAGCCTTAACCATTATCCATTTCCAGAAACTTCATCATCCCAAACAAAAACTCTAAACCCATGAGAGATTTGCTTCCATTCATCCTCCACTCTGACCCCAGGAATTTCTGTTCTGTTCTATCTTCTGTCTTCTGAATTGGCCAGTTTTAGGTACTTGCTATAAGTTGCATCATGCAATATTTTCATTTTTGTTCACCTTATTTCATTTAACATGTTCAAGGTCCATCATGTTTAGCATATAGGAGATTCATAGTTTTATGCCTGACTAATATTCCATTGTAGGTATTTTACTTTACTTGTCCATTCATCTGTCAGCAAACACTTTTGTTTTCCTCTTTGGGCTGTTTAGAGTAATGGTATGAGCACTGATGTACCATTATCTAAGACATGGCTCTGCATTCTTTTGGGGAGAAATCTAGAAACAAAAGTGCCAGGTCACATACTAATTATATGTTGAACTTTTTTTTTTTTTTTTTGAGACAGGGTCTTGCTTTGTAGTTCAGGCTGGTCCTGAGCTCACTGTGTAGCCCAGGCAAGCCTCGAACTCAGCAATCTTCCTGCCTCTGCCTCCTGAGTACTGGGCTTATAGGCATGAGCCACCATGCCTGGCATTGTGGTATGTGGTACTGATTGCTGGTGTGTTGTATTTGGTACACCTGGTATTGTTGTATTTGGTTACCAGGGATCAAACTCAGGACCCTGAGCTTGCTAGGCAGGTGCCGGAACCATTGAGCTAAATTTCTGGCCCATATGTTGAACTTTTTGAGAGACTGCTTCTACATTGGCTCATCTGATTTTAAAGTCTAAAATACTGTTCTTTCAGAAAATATTTTAAGTATAAGCTCCATTTTGTAGTCAATTAATAGGAGTTAGACAGGAAAAGGAGCTTAGCAAAAAAGGAAATAATTGTATAAAGAATGTAAGATATTCAGAGGTAGGGAGAAAAATAAATATATTCAAATGTAGGAATGTGACAGACTGTAGGGAAGGAAAAATTGAGTAGGCTCTGAGTGCTGGGCTGACAGGTAAAAAATTAACTAGGTTCTAATTAAGAATGGAAATATTGCATAGGGAATAGACTAATTTATTATGACTTGTGATGTTTATTATTTTACTTTTTTTCTTAGTATATCTTCACAGTAGATAATGATTATATTCATCATGTAGACTTGGTGCATGTACATAGCACATCTATTCTTTTTTCATTTCCTGCTCCCTTCCCTATTTTTATTATTTTAATTCTTAGCAGTGTAACTTTTTTATTCCTTATTTTTCTAAAAGGCACTAGATAAGATTTTTATTTTTTGAGGTAGGGCCCTTCTCCAGGGTAACCTTGAATTTAGGATCCTTCTGCCTCAGCCTCCTGAGTACTGTAATCACAGTCATGTAGAATTGTGCCCAGCTAAGTGTACATATTGAAGTAAAGTAATATGTTACAGAACAGATCTGGATAGCCTGTAACAGGTATACTGCTGTGAGGAGAAAACAGAAGCAACCAGAAAAATGGACTTTAAGGCGGGCCATCCCAGCATGCTGGAGGCTGGGGCAGGAGGCTGGAAAATTTGAGCCCAGCCCAGGAAATTTAGCAATTTAGCAAGACCCTGTCTCAAAAAAAAAAAAGATAAAATAGCTCCATAGGAAGGGCCTAGGTTCAGTCTCCAGTCCTGGAGGAAGAAAAAATAATAAAAAGGACTTTCATCAGAACTCAGCCACCTTCTGATTTTGAAAAAGATGACAACTTTAAATATTCTTTATGCAGACAGACACTGCTTAGAGGGAAGCCCTGGTGAGTATGGGGAGAGCTCCCCAAAGGAAGCCAGCACTGGCTGCCCATCCATGGCATAGAAGTTCATGGTGCTACTGCCATAGAAAGACACTCTTTTCTTCTTTTCCTTTCTTTCTTTTATTTTTTTGAAAGAGTCTCTTTATGTAATTGATTAACCTTAAACTCATTATGTAGCCTAACCTAGCCTTGATCTCACAGCAAGCCTCCTGCCTCAGCCTCCGAAGTGCTAAGATCCCAGACATGTACCTCTACAGTCTGCTGGGAAAAGAAATTAATTTAAAATGAAGTATCACCCTGTTTAGTTATATTAGAGGCAGAAGTTATGACCAGTTTTGCTTGTTTTCCTGTCAGACTTTTTGCAATGTAGCTTATATTACTTATACAGTCAAGCTTTGGTATATAGTAACAAAATGTGCTTAATATGTAGTTAGACTTTTGCTTATGTCAGTCTAGGATCACTGTTAAAAGGAGTGCAGGGCTGGAGATTTAGCTCAGTGGTTCCAGTGCCTGCCTCACAAGTGCAAGGTCCTGAGTTCGATCCGGTAACCACATACAATGCTGGGCGTGGAGACTCACGCCCACCAGCTATCAGTACCACATACCACATACCACACTGCCGGGCGTGGTGGCTCAGGCTTGTAATCCCAGCACTTGGGAGGCAGAGGCAGGAGGATTGCTGAGTCCAAGGCTTACCTGGGCTACATAGTGAGCTCAGGGCCAGCCTGAACTACAAAGCGAGACCCTGTCTCAAAAAAAAAAAGAAGTGTAAAGTCATTAAAGTTTATCTTTCACTTTAATATTGTAATAATTTACAATGAAATATTTTTTTTCATTTTTCTTAGAATTCTTACTCCATTAACAATGGATATGTATGCGTGGACTCAAGAACTAGCCGTGTTATACAATGGAATCATACTTGCTGTGCTTGGAATTGAAGCAGTTGTTGTTTTCATGGGGGTCAAGTTACTTTCTAAAATGTAGGTTTTGTGCTTTTACTTTTGTTTGAAATCTCTTTTTACCCCCTCGGGGTGTGTGTGTGTATGTTACTGGGTAATAAACTTACAGCCTCACACTGAGCTACATACTTATCTCTCTTTTTAATTTATTTTTAAATTTTGAAGTAGTATTTCTCTAAATTGCCCAGTCTGCGCATGAGCTTACTATCTTCCTGCTTCTGCCTTCCAAGTACCTGAATTACAGCTGTGCATCACCGGCTGGCTTACAATATAAATGAATGTGCTAGTGCAATATGTTCACGCTTTTCTCTCATTGTGTATGGCCTGTAGTTCTTGAAAGTTTGCAAACATTTAAAATTTATTAATATTTATATACTCTCTTCAGTCAGTAAATTTGGAAAATGTGGTTAAGATTACTAAATTTGGGGGCCGGAGGGTTAGCTCAGTGGTTCCGGCACCTGCCTTACAAGCGCAAGGTCCTAAGTTCGATCCCCGGTAACCACATATAATGCTGGGCATGGAGACACGCCCACCAACAATCAACACCTCTTATTACAATGCCGGGCGTGGTGGCTCACGCCTGTAATCCCAGCACTCGGGAGGCAGAGACAGGAGGATTGCTGAGTTCACGGCAGCTTGTCTGGGCACCATAGTGAGCTCAGGGCCAGCCTGAACTACAAAGCGAGACCCTGTCGCAAAAAGCAAAAAAAAAAAAAAAAAAAAGATTACTAAATTTGGGCTGGGGATGTAGCTCAGTGGTTTTGGTGCCTGCCTCACAAATGCAGTTTGTGTCCCAAATTTGATCCCCAGTACCAAAAAAAAATTCCTAAATTTATTTTATAATAATTTTGAAGTTTTTAGTATGTGAGTACCACCTTGTCACCACAGCAAATACAATTTGTGACATTTCTCAGTTATTGAACCACATAGCATTTTTTTCAAGAGAATTATTTTATAAAAGTGTAACTATAAGAAACACTTGAAAAAGTCAGTTTAGTCATGTTGATGTTGCTAGATAGGTCTGATGACGTAAATATTCTTAGGTATTTGTTAAATCAGCCCTCTCCCTCCCTTATAAGTTGAAACCAGGTTATCTGCATTTTTCTGCCTCACAGTTTCCCAGTATGGGTCTTGCTGATTCCATTGCTGTTGTGTTTAGCATATTCCTCTGTTTAGTATGTCCCTTGAAAACTGATAGTTGTATCTAGACTGAGCTTAATAAGATTTGAGCTTTTTTTTTGTAAGAATATCAAAACAGTGGCTGGGGGGTTAGCTCAGTGGTTATGGTGCCTGCCTCGCAAGCACAAGGTCCTGAGTTCGATCCCCGGTAACCACATACAGTGCTGGGCGTGGAGACTCACGCCCACCAACAATCAACACCACATACCACAGTGCCGGGCATGGTGGCTCATGCCTGTCATCCCAGCACTCGGGAGGCAGAGACAGGAGGATTGCTGAGTTTGAAGCTTGCCTAGGCTACATAGTGAGCTCAGAGCCAGCCCAAACTACAAAAGCGAGACCCTGTCTCAAAAAAAAATATCAAAACAGTGTCTTGTTTCTCTTTTTTCAACATAAACTGCCACTGAGCATTCAATAGATCCATTAATTGATCCTTGCCAAATGCTGATAGGACCCTGATTTCCAGGTATCACGTTCATGGATTCAACTAAATTTAGATAAAAAGTATTCTGGAAAAAAATATGTCTATACTAAACATGGATTTCTTTTTCTTGTCATTATTTCCTTAACAATATGGTGTAGCAGCTATTTACACAGTGTGTACATTTTGTCAGGTATTATGAGTAATTAGACACATAGAGATGGGGAGGTGTATAGGTTATATGCAAGTACTGTGTCATTTTATATGAGACTTGAGTATTTTAGGGTTTTGATGTCCTCTGGGAAGTCTTGTAATCAGTCCCCTGCAGATAACAAGTGACAATTGTATTTTATCACTAAAAACCTTGTTACAATACTTTCCATAGAGAACCTTCACTGCTATTCAGTTAACCTGAGGTATAGTGGAAGGAAGGAAGGATAAATGCTTATTCTTTCCTTTAAAATAATGAATTAGTACCCAAGCCACCATTTTTGTGTGTTTCAATCACTGCCATTTATCCTTTTGGAATTTCACTGTTGAGTTTTTAGCCATCTTCAAACTGGCCCCACACCCTTTTCTGTGAGCTCATCACCCTGATAGTATCACTGGGTGCTGCTCAGAAAACATTCCAGGTTTGCCTTCTGGGTCTTCCCAGACCTGAAATCAGACATTGTCCAAAGAAATCTTATTGGAAATTATGTTTAGCTCATATTAATTGATATGTATCCCTAAAAGTATTTAAGTCAAACCATTTCTTGAAGTATAGAAGCAATGGAACTGTGTTACAAAGTCTTTGCTCCCTAACAGGATTGGCGAGCGTGCCCTTCTGCTGGGAGGCTTCCTCGTTGTCTGGGCTGGCTTCTTCATCCTGCTACCTTGGGGAAATCAATTTCCCAAAATACAGTGGAAAGGTATAGATATACATAATTCTGCAACATTACCTGGCTGTTTACCTAAAATTGACATGTCAGGGACTGTACTCATTTTGTTTTTCCAGATTTACATAATAATTCAATCCCTAATACTACATTTGGGGAAATCATTATTGGTCTTTGGAAGTCACCAGGAGAAGATCACAATGAACTCCCAACTGGCTGCCCAATCGAGCAAGCTTGGTGCCTCTATACCCCAGTGATCCACATGGCACAGTTCTTCACATCAGTTGTGTTAATTGGAATGGGCTATCCAGCCTGCAATGTCATGTCCTACACTCTGTATTCAAAAATTCTAGGGCCAAAACCTCAGGTAAGCCAGCTATCTTGACATTATAGTTGTATGAAATAGATTTGCAACAATCTTTATGTTTTTGGTACAGGGTGCTGTGCAGCCCAGGCTGGCCTCAAACTTAAATAATCCTGTTCCATCAGCCCCCTAAATGCTGGGATTACAGGTGTGCACCACCATGCCTAGCTGTAGCATACTTAAAAAGTTAAACTGATTGATGTCTGTCTGTTGAAATAAAGAAAAAATTTAATACTTGTGTTTTCAAGCTATACATAGGTAAGCATTTTGGTAACAATTTCTAGATTTGGTTTGGGTTTGTTTTTTGTCTTTTTGGTGCTGGGATAGAACCTAGGGCCTTGTGCATGTTAGACACATGCTTTGCCACTGAGCTACAAACCAAGCTCTGGGCTGATTTTCACTTTAAAGATTATTATTTTCAATTGTCCAAAATTAAGAATAAAAGAATTTGTGGATACAGTGGCATATCTCTAGTTCCACTTAAGGAAGCTTGAAGGAAGAATATAATGGAGAGATCTTGTGTCAAGAAAGAAATAAAATAATATTAACTAAAAAAGCAATCCTAGGCAGAAACAGGAGGATTGCTGAGTTCGAGGCTTGCCTGGGCTACACAGTGAGCTCAGGGCCAGCCTGAACTGCAAAGTGAGACTCTGTCTCCAAAAAAAAAAAGCAATCCTGAAGACCAGAGCAAAAGTCAAATAACTTAGAGGTGTATATAAGAGTTAAACATTATTAGCTTTATTTGTACCCTTCAAGACATTTTTATGCCTATTGAAACCCACCCACATTTACACTTCAGAGAAAAATAAAACATTAAATTGCATGTACTAATTTTTTCTGCATCTTTTCACTTAGTAAAACTTTCCATGTCTGTGTATATGTTATTCTCAGATCTTATCCTTTTTTTTTGAGACAGGGTCTCACTTTGTAGTTCAGGCTGGCCCTGAGCTCACTATGTAGCCCAGGCAAGTCTCAGACTCAGCAATCCTCCTGTCTGCCTCCCAAGTGCTGGGATTACAGGCATAAGCCATCACACCTGGCATTACCCTTATTTTAAATAGCTGCTTAACATTCCAGTTTTTAAATATGCCATAATTTGCTACTTAATCCAATATGGACAATTAATTTGTTTTCCATTTCAGGCTATTAAAAATATTGTGGCATGCTGAGTGTGGCCATCCATCTATACTTGTAATCCCAGCACTAAGATCACCTTGTTTGAGGCTAACCTGAGCTACATATTTTAATGAGTTCAGGACCAGCCTGGACTACGCAGAACAAACAACAACAACAAAAAGTGACACTACACTAAATATTTTTGGATAAGTAAAATGGGACATGATTTTGAATACTAGCTGTAGTGGTGGCAGTTTGAAGTCTCTTGGACAAGTTCTCTGACCCTTCCTGAGTTTCAGCTTCTGTATTTGTTAGACGTAGAAAAGTAGGAACATTAGAAACAATATCAAGTACTTATCAGTGTCCAGCATGCAGCAGGTACAATGTAAATGTAGCTTCAGAAAATGTAATAATAAGGCACACTGTGATCGTCATAGCTGAAGTCTTAGTTCAGTAGTAGGGTGTTTGCCAAGCATGCATAAGACTTGGGTTATATTAGCACCAAAAGTGGAGAGAATAGGGCCAAGGATTTAGCTCTGATTCCGGCATCTGCCTGGCAAGTACAAGGTCCCAAGTTTGATCCCTGGCACCACATACCACAATGCCAGGTGTGGTGGCTCACACCTGTAATCTCAGTACTTGGGGCCAGCCTGAACTACAAAGTGAGATCCTGTCTCGAACTAAAAAACAAAAAAAAACAAAAAAAAAACGGTGGGGAGAACCCTTTATACTCCTTTTATTTTGCTTAAA
Organism: Thryonomys swinderianus; assembly: GCA_004025085.1. Classification (NCBI taxonomy): domain Eukaryota; kingdom Metazoa; phylum Chordata; class Mammalia; order Rodentia; family Thryonomyidae; genus Thryonomys; species Thryonomys swinderianus. The sequence goes on along the minus strand of PVIC010005702.1, from coordinate 31,886 downwards.
CTGACTTTAACAGGGGTTATTTATCACTGGCTGGATTTTAAAAGTATAAGGTAGAGAAGTGATTGCATGTGCACATTTGGTAATAATATTGTTTTTACAGTAACAAAACCTGCGCATTTGTCTGATTGTCCCCTTCCCCACACAGGGTGTCTACATGGGCTGGTTAACAGCTTCTGGAAGTGGAGCGCGGATTCTGGGACCTGTGTTCATTAGCCACGTGTACAGCTACCTGGGGCCGCGATGGGCCTTTGGCCTGGTGTGTGGAATAGTGCTGCTCAGTATCACACTCCTGGGAGTGGTTTACAAAAGACTCATTGCTTTTTCTGTAAGGTATGGGAGGATTCAGGAGTCACCCAGCTAAGCTTGTGGAGGAGAATACTTGCTACATGGCATTTCTTGGCCTAAGGCTCTGCTAGAGTTGCTGTATCCAAGTATCCAAGGGCCAGCCTGAACTACAAAGTGATACCCTGTCTCGAACTAAAAAAAAAAAAAAAAAAAAAAAAAATGGTGGGGAGAACCCTTTATATCAGTATAACCCTTGGATCCCAGTATCCAAGGCCAGGCTATAGATTTTTGCACATTTTGAAAAATAAGAACATATACTGAGTAGCAAGGAACTGTACATGCAGTTATGGATACGAACATTCCAGGCCATAATTTCCTTATCTCACAAATGCACTATTTTGCTAATACTGCCTTTTTGGGATTTCAGGAACTAGAGAGCAGATAGACAATGATGTAATACAAACAGCAGAGATGTCATTAAATTGATACCTGTGTGGTGAAACCAGGAAAGCTGTGTACAAGTTAGAGCTGAGTGAAACTATAAAAAATATTTAATGTTATTTATTTGAAGATGTACTTTTATTTATAAAAAATGCATTGTCAGGGCTGGGGATTTAGCTCACGTGGTACCATGCCTACCTTGGAAGCACAAGGGCCAGAGTTTGATCCCTGGTTTCGCCAAAAATAAAAGGCATTTTCTGTTTCTGGTTTCCTTATACATAAAAATCTTGACTCAACTCTGCATGTAACCTGCCTACCATGCTCTTTTTAGCTTATGATCTAATCCCTGAGTTAACATATGAAGAAGACGAAGCTAATATTTGAGCATTAAAAGAGGGTTGAGATGAACAGGATTGTAGTACCTTAAGAAGGCTACTTTTTCTTTCAGGTTCTAATTATTTTAGAAGCAGAAGTCAGATATATTATTGCATACACATACTAAACAGTAAATGGGTTCATAAACTTACTGTTATTTTCCAATTCTCTAAACTCTATAGAAAAATTTTCACTTTTAATCCTTCCCTGTCATTCAGTGGGGTCAGGGAAGAACAGTCTCTATGTACAGAGGTATTTAGAGCTACAGAATTTTAGTTGGATTTCAAATGTGAATGGAACCTAACAGCCATAATGTAGATAGGCTGGTAAGTATTTGAAGCAATGGCTTTAACCTGAGTTTACTGAATCCATTGGAAGTTGGCTAAATCCCACTATGTGTACATTTCTACCTCTGTGTGAGTTGAATGCAGATACATTTCTAATAAAGAACTACATGAGTTAGGTGTGGTGGGGGACACCTGTAATTACGGTACTCTGAGATGCTGAGGCAGGAAGATCACAAGTTTGAGCTCAGTCTGGGCCACTTAGTGACCCAGTGTGAGACCCTGTCTCATAAGAAAAATTAGAAAAAAGGAGTAGGGATATGGTTCAGTGCAAAGGCCTTGGGTTCAACAAAAATACACACAAAATCCACTAAACTGTATGAATAATCAGCATCATAAAGTGCAAAAATGTTTCTAAATGTTGTTCATTTCCTACTTTGTTGTATTTTAAATAAACACTAATAATCTGCTCTTTACTCTAAGTTTGCTGTTGCCTCAAACCAAATTTATCCAGCAGTAATAAAAGGCTGACTCTAATAGAAATTATATTGTGAATTGTGCAGAGGGACTGATTGTTTTCACTCTTTGCCCCCGACGCAGCACCCTTCAGTAGAGTCATAAGAACCATATCCAGTAGTCCTTCTGGCTTTTAGTTTTTGGGTCACCTCAAGTCCTAAAGAATAAATTTCACCCTTTGGGTATTTTGTGTAATGAAATGACAGTGATGAAAATATTAAGAGCAAGTTATTTCCATGTCCCTGATTACATATAAAGTACAATTTTGTTTTCACAGCAGTATTACAGAGTGAAGATACCATTATGATCTCTATTTTAGAGGTGGAAATGAGACAGCTAAAGTTATAATTCTAATTCAAATAAATTGTACCCATACAAAGTGACTGCACCTTCCTTTCTATTAAGGACTCTTTCTTTGGGGGATGACACCAAAGTATATTATGGCACCAGCTAAGACAGGAAAGTGATGGGTTTGGGGGCAGAAATGGCCCAGGTGAAGTCTTCAGTAGGATAAAACAAATGCTGGAGATGATGTAAGACCCCTCAGGTATTAAATGGCTAAGAGTAACATATATTTAAGGGATCTTATTTTGAGAAACCTAGACAATTTAATGTTTTATAACTACACAAAACATCTTTATTCTGTTGACTTTGTCTACATTTAAAATAAACTGTCCATTTTATAAGCTTTCACATAAAGCTGTCTTGCATAAAATGAAACAATTGTAATTTCTATTCGGACACAGATAAACTAACTTCATTTTTACCTTAAGAAATTCTGGTACCATTTTCCTACTGCAGATTTACTTGTAACTTATGTCTATTTTACATTGTTGTCACTTTCTAATAAACGAGTTATATTTTGTACCTTAGTCCCAGGACTTTATTCATTTGTACTTTGTGTTTAAGGGGCACACACTACATGCCAAGTATGATGCAGCTGCTGAGGTTGAGCAGTAAATAGACTTTACAGCTTCTCTGAGCGAGGCTTTGTATCAGCAGGAAAGGCTGACATTCATGTTGCACGGGTGATGGAAAGTACAGAGGTCCTGCCCTGCACAGGGAAGCTGGGTATGCCTCTCCACCTAGCAAAGACTAACCTGATGGAGAACAACTTGGATTGTGAAGATGAACAAATGCATTTCAGGCGGAAGGCAAAGCTTGGGCAGAGCTATAAAGGTGGGAATATTCTTAAGGTTTTCCAGACCTAAAAACAGTTCTATGGCCAAGTGTGTGGTACATGCCTCTAATTCCAGCATTTAGGAGGCTGAGACAGGAAGATCACTGTGAGTTCGAGACCAGCTGAACTACATAGCAAGACTGTCTCAAAATAAATAAGTCTAAGGTGTCCAGAGTACAATGACTAAGGAAGGAAGAGTTATAACTAAGGCTATAAAGGGGGGGGGTACTAAATTACTCAAAGCCTCTAATTCTTTTTTGTTTTTTTGACATAGGGTCTCACTTTGTAGATCAGACTGGCCCTGAACTCACTATGTAGTCCAAGCTACTCTTGAATTCACAGCAATCTTCCTGCCTCTGCTTCCCAAGTGCTGGGATTACAGGCACAAGGATCAAACTTGGGACCTTGCACTTGCCAGGCAGACACCAAATCACTGTGCTAAATCTTTGGCCCTCTAATTCTTAAAAAAAAATAAAAGCTAACCTAAACACATTACAAATACATTTCTATTAACGTTAGTAATTTACATAGCAAGTAAAATACCATGAGACTGAAATGACAAGCCTAGAATGGGAGATGTTTTTAACATATTTGACAAAAGATACATACTGAGTACTCTTAGTAGCCACTAGGAAAATACTAGACATGCTAATAGGCAAAATACTGTAATTAGCAAGTCTCAAGAAGATAGACAAAGCAATAAAAGATTCAACATTTTTAATAACGAAAGAAGTACAAATTTAAAACAATGATACTTTTTTTTTTTTGGTACTGGCGATCAAACTTGGGACCTTGACAGTTACAAGCCAGGCACTAGAACCACTGAGCTAAATCCCTGGCCCAATCTAGGCTTTTTAAAAATTTGAGACAGGTTTTTGCTATGTTGCCCAGGTTGGCCTGTAATTTGAGACAATCCTTCTGCCTCAGTTTCCCAAGCTCTGGGATTACACACATGAACCACCATACCTGGACTGTATACACTATTCTGTACATGTCAAACTGGCAAGTTCTGGTGAGGATTTGCAACAATATATATGTTGAAGATAAGTCTTCAATATTTATGGAAGTTTGAAATCGAAATACACTTAACATGTAATATCCAGCAAATTCATTTGAGTAAAAGCCTAGATGCTTCTGTCCATATGCATCAGAATGTCTCACAGCTAAAATCTGATACTCAAAGGTCAATCAACAGTATAAATGATAAATAAATTGCATTGATACATTGGAAAAATACATAGCAATCAATTAGGTAAAGTAACATGTCATGAAAATGGGGGAAAGGCACAATTATTAATTTTTGGAGCAAATAAAATGACTCCAGGAAATGAAAACTGTTCAAGTGATATAATTCTAGTATAGGACAGAGCTCAACCGAGAATATTTTCGTAGTCCTAATATTGTAAACATTGGACATTTAATTACCACTGTATCCCTCTCTGAAAGGCAAATTACAAGAAACATCCTATTATGGAGAAGAGGATGGGAAGGAGAAAAAGGAAAGCAAAGTCACAGTAATGGTACACAATAGAAAATATATCAGCAGACATAAATCCAATTGACCTGAAAAGCAAACAGTAAAATATACTAGCAATAATAATCCAAGTAAACAAATTAGGGTAGAGCAGTTACTAAACTGCATTAAAAGAATTCTATAATTTGCATAAGAAAAATACCTAAAAAGGCTGAGATGGAAAAAGCTATGTAATACATACCTAGTTAAGTTCTGTTAAAGCAAAAATGCTTTTCTTACCTTCAAAATTTTGCTAGGAATGCTCGCTTCGGCAGCACATATACTAAAATTTTGCTAGGAATTATTTTATTTCCTTTTTTAAAGTTAGCTCTTATTTGATACTTTCTCAAAATCTTACCTGATTCTCTTTCCCAAAGTTATCTTACTAGTGAATTTAAATGTTAATTCTCAGATATTGCCACATTACTTTATCATTTACATTCTTAACACCTGAGAATGTCCTGTCTGTATCTGTAGGTGCTATTATTTTTAACAATTCTTTGATAACTTTTAATTTTTCTATTTCTCCAACTTTAATGAGGTTGAACTTATTTCCATTTTTGTTGATTATATGATTTCTTCCTTTATGAACAGTATTCCATTTCTTTCTGTCCATTTTTCTACTGGGTTGGTTGTTGCTATTTTAACTCTACAATTTATGTTATAATCATATTTTTTTCTTTTCATTGCCTTAGCCACAACTGTCCAAAAAAATAATAGTGGCATAGTTTGCTTGTCTACTTAATAGAAAGAGCTCTAATATTTTCTTGATTACAAAAACTAGCAAGAAACATTACATTAAATAATCTTCATCATATTTATATAGCTGCACTCTAACCCAATTTTTTCATTAGGAAGTGCTATCTCATTACCAAATATACTTTTCTTTTTTTAAAAATTTTTTGAGACAGAGTCTTGCTTTGTAGTTCAGGATGGCCTTGAGTTCACTATGTAACCCAAGCTAGCCTCGAATTCATAGTAATCCTCTTGCCTCTACCTCCCAAGTGCTGGAATAACAGGCATGAGCCACCATGCGCAGCTCAAATACTCTTTTCATATTAATTATATCATAAAGTTCAGTGTTAAAAATGTTTACATTAAAATGTACAGGTATTTTCAGATACAAAGAAATGATCAATGTTTAATTTACAGAGTTAAGTTTTAAAATTTAATTGGCTCTTCAAAACACAACAAAATTTATCACTTTTAGTTTTTGTTGAGACAGAATCTTGCTTGTAGTTTAGGCTGACCCTGAACTCACTGTGTAGCCCAGGCTAGCCTTGAACTCCTGCCTCTGCCCCGAATGTTGGAATTACAGGTGTGAGCCACCACACCCAGCCAGACAACAAAATTTAAAAATTAATTTATATTACCTAAAGTAAATAAATCAAAAGATACAGTAACTTATCACTGTTTATTTTTTATAAAATACATTTGCAGAATTGTTTCTTCAGACACTGGTGCTACAAAAATAAATATAAAACAAATATACACGTTTACATGTTACTTATAACATAAATATAATTATTTACATGTCAAAAATTCCAAAACCACAACATGTTTTTTCCATGATTCTCAAGTTGTCTAAGAAGTTGGGCAAACAAAAGTACAAACACATACCACACAGAATTTGTATTCTTGCTTTAAAAAAATTGTTCAATATATGAACAGAATAAGTTTGCAGGTGTATATCCTCAGAGCAAAGTTAGGTATCTTATTTTATTTTTATGATTACTGGAGTTGGTCAGTGATTCAAATTTCATTCAACTTTGTTCTCAGCATACATCATGGTATAAATTTAATAGAAAGGCTTTCTGAAATTATTAAAAAAGAACCATTTTATTTGAAAGCCAACCTGGAAGTTATTTATTAAATATGACTAGATAATCTGAAAGGAGTTTTAATCAAAGAAAAGTAGGAGTTGGATTAGAAAACATTGAAAGGATAGAACGAAGACACTGTAATTTCTGTTTGATGTGTTCTGGTAATTTATCATGTTCTCCATACCTAAGTGAAACAGAAAAAATTGTAAAAACATAATTACTTGGTTCTTAAGGACTATAAAAATGCCTATTTTTCAGTTATTATTCAGTAACAAGAAGCATGTTAAGAAAAGTTGTATACAATTATTAAGAGTAGATATCTCAGCCAAGAGAAACATATTCAATATTTTCTTAATTTCTAAACATTCAAATAATAAAATTTGATAGAAAGATGGAACTGCCTATAATTCTGAAGCAAGTTGCAACCATATTCATTAAAATGAAGGCTCTAGGGCCAAGGATTTATCTTAGTGGCACTGTACCTGCCTCAAAAGTGAAAAGTCCTGAGTTCTATCCCCAGTACCAAAAAAATTAAAAAACAGACCTTCATAAAATGAAGGTCCTACTTCTAAAGAAAATACTAAGATAAAATACATTAGCAATGCATTTCTATAAAATACCAACAATATCCAAATGATCACAGCAAATAAAATTCAACATTTATCCTGTGAACATGAGTTTTATTCACTTACTATCTGTATCTTTTGCATATCTCAGAGCATACATATAGTTCTTAAATGATAGTGCCACATATCTGCATATCTGACAAAAAAGCAATGAGTAGAGTTGGCCACAAATTATAACCGTCCCAAGTATTTCCACCGCAACAGGCAAACTTCTCATGAAGTAGCATCTTAGTATTGGCATCATCAGTACTTCTTACACTTACCTTAGTAAGTTATGGTTTAAATAAGGTTCTTGTTAGTGCCAGATTCCTTATTTTTAGTATATAGTGGGAACACATTCAAATAGCATGAATATATGTTCTCCCTTAGTGTCCTCAGAAGCCCTTGGATACCAAAATTGTAGGATGCTCCAGACCCTTATATAAAATGGCATGGTATTTGCATATAAAGTATGCATATTCTCCTATACTTTAAAGTCATCTCTGGCCAGACACACAACCTGTACTAATCCAAGCTACTTGGGAGGCTAAAGCAGGAGGACTGCAAGTTCAAGCCCAGCCTGAGCAACTTAGGCCTTGTCTCAAAAATTAAAAATTGCTGGGATATAGCCCAGTGTACAGCACCCCTGGGTTCAACCTCCAGTACCAAAATATTCTGTAGTTACAGAATATAATGTCAAAAACAATGTCATTGGACATGGTGGCTCACGCCTGTAAATCCCAGCACTCAGGAGGCAGAGGCACGAGGATAGTTGCAAGTTCAAGTCTAGCCTGGGCTGTAGCGGGTTCAGAATCAGTCTGAACTATAAAGCAAGACTTGGTCTCAAAATAAAAACTAAAAAAAAAAACAAACAAAGCAATATAAATCCTATGTAAACAGCTAAACTGTATTGTTTATGGGATAACAAGAAGTTCTATATGTGTTTGGTACAGATGTAATTTCTTTTTTAAGTATTTCAGTCTTTATTAGTTGTCTCCTTGGATGCAGCACCTGTATACAAAGAGGGCTGACTATTCCATCAAAAAGTCTTTCAAACACCAATCATTTTATACTAAGGGATATATAACCCTTCATTTGGAAAAATAATCAAATTATCTCCTAAGACAGTTTTTTTTTTTGTTTCTGTGTTAAGTAAATAGGTACACTAAGGGCCAACCTAGTTAAGCTATAGATGAAAAGGCTACAAAGAATTTAACTATTTGAGTGGATTATGCCAGAATTATTCATACGAACCGACCTACAGTACTGAAAGTAATCATGAACCATGCATGAAAAAGATTATGAACTACCAAGAACGAAAAGTTTAAAGAATAGTATGACTGTAAAAAGACAGTAACTATTAAATCATATCACTTCAAGAAAGAAAAATCATAGAAAAGGGTTGATTCTTATATTTTAAGAACTTACCTAGTTGTCTGACCATTTGGTGACGTGTAACTGATAGAAGACACTCCTGCCTGGACCACCAGCTGTGACCCATCATTAAACTGAACCCACACAGCTCCACTAGTTAACTAGAAAAGTAATAAGCATCAGGATGACTAGATAGTAGAGGACCTATGGTTCTTAAAGGTATTAATAAGTTTTCTAATAGTTCTATAAAAAACACCTCTAAGCTGGAGGTCATAATAGCCTTAGAAATGAGAATATTTGCGTCTTTTTCAGATTAGTTTTTAATAGCTAGGGCATTATAATATTAAATTATTTGAAATGAAAGCTCAGTGTGGTGGCAAATGTCTAAAATCTCAGCATTGAGTGGGCTGAGGCAAGGGGATTGCTTCAAGTTTAAGACCAGCCTGAACTGTGAGTTCAAGGCCAGCCAGAATTACATATTAAAACCCTTTCTTGAAAAGAAAAATTCTGGGGCCGAAGGATTAGCTCAGTGGTTCTGGCACCTGCCTCGCAAGCTCAAGGTCCTGAGTTCGATCCCGGTAACCACATACAATGCTGGGCGTGGAGACTCACGCCCACCAGCAATCAATACCACATACCACAGTGCCGGGCGTGGTAGCTCACACCTGTAATCCCAGCACTCAGGAGGCAGAGACATGAGGATTGCTGAGTTTAAAGCTTGCCTAGGCTACATAGTGAGCTCAGAGCCAGCCTGAACTACAAAGTGAGACCCTGTCTCAAGAAAAAAAAAAAAGAAAAATTCTAAATGCATCCTGTTTCCTATAATTCTGTTACAATATTTGAGTAGGTTTTTTTTCTCTGCACAAGAATTTCATACCAAGAAGGGATTCGAAATAACAAAAGCAAATGCTTGTCCTTATATCTCAAGAATTTCTCCCTTGCCTGAAATGTGTTACATCCGAGTCTGTGAAACTACTACTTTTAGTTAATATTTACAATGTGCTGTTCCAAACAGAGGCATAGGATACAAAGAAAAAAAGAAAAACATCGATACTGGAATCCACCAAGCTTGATTTAACCTAGACTCTGCCTACTTACAAGTAGCATAATACCATTACGAATTTTAACTTTACAATCTTTAAGAAGTGATAGCATCAACTTCCCTGTTATTTGGGGGAATAAACTAAACAATACAGGTGAAAAACACATGCCACATACCAAGTACTCCAAATTTCCTACTCCCTAAAGTACTTCACCTGTGCCATGCTCAAAGAGCTCCAAGTTTTACACTTTTAAATACACATGTATGTTCATATCTACAAATTCTGTAAAACTTGAAATTTACGTGCCCTTGACTTTAATAATTCCTTTCCTTTGCCAAATGAATGTTACTCTATCCGTATAGATTAAAATTTCTAGTTTCTAAAATTTAAAATGCCCTAGCTGGGTGTGGTGGTACATGCCTCTAATTCCAGCACTTGGGAGGCTGAGGTAGGAGGATCACCATGACTTTGAAGCCATAGTGAGTTCCAGACCAGCTTGAAGTATATAAAAAAAAAAAAAACTAAAACTAAAAAACATAATAAAAAATAAAAAATAAAATGCTCTGGATGCTATTCTTTAGTCTTCATAGTTATTACTATGACCTCTACTTGCTATTTATTTCAGTTTTTTAAAACAGGCTCTCAGTATTTAGCCCAGGCTGGCCTCAAACTTGCAATCCTCCAGCCTTAGCCTTCTAAATGCTATAATTATAAGTATGTACCCCTCTACCTAGATATGACCTTTACTGTAAGAACAACGGGCAAAACTTGGTCATCTTAGGCCTTAACAAATAATCTATTATCCATAGTATCTAGTGTTTATTATAAATTTAAAAAGTCAACATTCTTACTGATAAAAAGTATGAAACCACCCTGGTAAGAAGTCATTAAAATAAATTGAGAAGGGTAACTGTCTAATGTACATGAAAACAAAATGAAATTCACACTGAAAAAATTCCCAGAAGCTTCTCACCTGTGTAGCCCAACCAACATTTTTCACAAAAACAGATTTCAAAAGCTGTGCTGATTTTGGAAGACAATCTTTTGGACTGTTAGAAGACATGTTTGTTCCTGAGCCTGCAGTTCCATGACCGAGTCCTTCAGTTGTAACTACCTATGTACAGTACAGGGCAAGAAGATATTATTCCTCAGGGTTTTGCTAAGTCAACGTAAGAGAATAAAGTTACTAGATGCTAACTAACTTTTTAAAAAGCAATATTGAAAAATGTGGGAAAAAAATGGGGACTGAACACTGGGATTTACACGTGCCAGGCAAGTGTTCCAGATCTGAGCCACACCCTAACTCCTTATAAACAAAAATTTTCAAATTAAATTGTAACCACACTATTGAAAACAAGAAAAAGGCAAAAAAAGAAGAAAATACATTCAGACATTTGTTATTCTCATTTTGATAGATTTCTTTCTTTTCCCCCTTCATTAATAGGTCAAGTACCTAGCATGTGAAAGGCCCTTTGATTTGTTTGAAGAACTAAAGAAGGCCTTTGAGATTCAGAAAGCAGGAGATGGGGCTGATAAGAGGTAGGTAATGGTCAGTCAGGCCTTCCTTTCTTTTTTTGGTGGTGCTAAGGATTAAACCCAGGGACCTGTACATGCTAAGCAGCACTCTACCTCGAAGCTCTCTACATTATAATTTTATAAGAAGGGCATCTAGAAATCACTGAAGGATTTAAACTACAGAAGGGGCACACATTGACTTACAGAAGGATTAAGTATTGGTGCCTGTGTTGGAGAAGCAGCACTACTCATGACTGGTTTATTCAAAGATGGTCCATCTCTCCCTGAGCAATTTGGATCCATAGAAGAAGCTGGTAGAGCCTTAGGTGACTGAGTACAACCAGGTTTTCTGCAGGAGAACGCAATGTCCAAATAGATTCCCTTCAGGTTTTCATGATGCAGAAAACTAATGTAAAACCGAACTATACATTTTAGCCACATGCTTAGGATTTTCATACAATTACCTTCCTACAATTATGGGGAAAAGTGGTGCACTTCTTTTCTTTTCCTCGTGTGAAATGATAGATTCCAGTGCTAAACAAATACGATGACCCTATTTCAAAAGAAGAGTGCTTTCTGTCAATATTTCACCTATAAAATTTGTACTCAATATTAGTTGATATGAAAAAAACCTAAAAGTAGGTATGTACCTCATTAGCATGATCCATATATATTTTTATTTCCTCTCTCAAGCTATTAACTTCATTTTCACGTTTTAAATTATAAGTTTTCCCAGTCTTTTCAATCACTTGAATAAAATCTTCAGTTTTGTGTATTTTTGCTCCTAAAACATAAGAAAACTATAGTTTTATAATTTATTTCATTACCATACTAGTAATAATGGCTCTCAGGTCAAGATGTCATTTGTATTCACTTACTGACCATTAATAAAATGATACTTTCGAAAGTATTCAATAAATATAGGCCATCCATTTTCCAAAGATACTTTTTCAAAGCATTCTTTTAGAATACTTTGGCTTTAAGTCTGATACGATACAATTATAATTTCATTTATATTTTTAAAAAAACCACTGCTCACATACAAAAATATGGTTGAGGGACAACTATCATGAATGTTACATGAATGTCACAATATGTGTACATCTATAGCCCTTAAGAAAGGGACCTCTATAATTAAAAGGTGAATTATCTCTACAGATTACCTACAGTGTCCATTACATCCTTTTAACTACATTTATAATTGTATAATATGCACAGAAGTTTCTCATTAGAAATAAGATACTGCTTATCCATGCAATTTGTATCATCCATCTTGATGCAGTTAATTGGAGCTGGTACAAAAAGTAATATATGTATGCATAAATTATTTATAGAAAGGTATACATAAATACTTGTTAGTATGATTTGATATGTAGTATGCTATACCATGGAAATAAACATCAAAAACTTTCTAGAATGAATTAAAAATACACGGCACTTCTCAACTACAAAGAAAAGGAAAAAATATCATTTCTAAGTAGTACTTACCATCATAAAACCAAACCTCAAAATCAGCATCAGGAGAATTCTCCATCAAAATACACTTAGCATATCTTGTAAAATAGGTGATTTTTGGAGATTTAGATCTTACGAGCTGTATAAATCTGGATGCATATTGGTATTTTTTCCAGTATTTTTCTAAGGATAGAAAAATCAATATTTGGGAAAGTATTGACATACAGTTTTACCTACCTGTTTTGATTTCTAATAGGGTTAAATTTTTTTTTAATTAGTAAAAGTAACCTCAATGATGTCTTACTATTCAGGACATATTTCCCCAATACATAATATCCAGAAGCTGAATCAGGAGTCAAATTGGTTAACCATGATTATTTATGTACCACAGTGATAACTTCAAATGTCAAAAGCTAAGCACTGGTATTTTTAATATGACTGGCCAGATGAGCAACTAAACAACTGCACAAATTAGATTTGTGTAGTACATAAATAATATTCCAGAGTTATTTTCAAATAAACAGAAGGAAGGCTAGGCATGGTGATGCAGGTCTGTAACCTCAGCTACTCAGAAGCCTGAGGCAGAAGAATTCCAAGTTCAAAGGCAAGTTGGTCAACTTCATGAGATTCTGTAAGATTTTGAAAATTCAAAAAGGCTGTGGATATGGATAAGCATGTTCCTTGCCTGGGTTCAATTCCCAATAATGTTAAAAAAAAAAAAGGGTATAACATAACAATGGCATAACACAAAGTATGAAAGGTGAAAACTGGATTAATAAGGTACGCTAAATCCTATCAGATACAAACCACAAGAACATGATCTGCAGCCTGGCTGAAGCCAAGACATTTATAATGTAGTACATCTACAGGAACAGAATTTATATAAATGTAATCTAAGTTTACCGCCTGGTAAATTTACATACCTGGTAAATTGTCAAAGCTGTACCTGGTGACATGGCTGGTAGGTGAGGGTGGTCTATCAGTAAGTGGAAAGCCTCTCCCATCATTTGGATAATAAACAGTGATCTGCCAAAAAAGTTTTTTTAAGATTTCAACCAGACACTATTAACATGCACTATTTCACCAAAATTTAAGAGGAGTTCAACATAAGACATCATTTTACTCTAAAAATAGGGTTTTTCATTTGATTTTTTGCTTATAAAACTTAAATCAAGACTTTATACTTTTTTACTAGTTAGCTACATTTACAGTGCTGGGGATTAAACAGACAGCCTTGTGAATGACAGAAAAGTACTCTGCCTTTGAGCTCCGGCCCTGTAATTCTTTTTAAAATTGCACTGATTTTTTAAGAACATGTTTAGCATCTTACTTTGGTTTTCAAATTTCAGAGATAATATTATTAGAAAGGTGATTTTAAACAAATTTTAAAGATTTCAGTGAAGAATCAAAATGATCTGAAGTCATGAGGTAAGGACCTTACCAGATTCCCATCGCTAGATATTTGAAGAACTTCTTTGACATATTCTTGAGATGTATGCTCCTTTAGAAGCTCCACACATACCTCCTCTGAGTCAAGTATGCTCACCTAAAGAAAAAACAGAAATCACTAAAATTATTCTGTTTACTACAATGTCTCTGGCACACAGTATGCTTAAGAGTATAACACTTAACCATAATAGAAATGAGCCAAAATACAACCAGCTGCTTCACCCCAGCACTTTAGACTGGAGGTGGACTTGACCACAAAAGTAAGCCAGAAGGTACAGAGGTGACGATGTATAATGAAGTGTAAAATAATAACCAGTGAGCAGAAGGCAGGGTGGAGGCTAAGGACTTTGAAAAGACAATAGCAAGCCAAACAAAGACAAGACTGGGTGAAGGGGAAAACAAGGGACAAGACGAAGCACCATTACCACTGCACATAGGAAAAATTTTAAGCTCTCAACGTGCATGCCCCTTTTCTTTAAATAGTTTTAGTTTCTATAATTTTTTTTTTTTTGGTACTGGGAAATGAACTCAGGACTTGTGCTTGCCAGATACACTGCACCACTTATCCACATTTCTGGCCCTTTGAAATAGTTTTAGTTTTTAAAAAGTTACGTTTTCTCATTTATCTTTTTGAGAATGAATTAAATGAAGGAATAAAAACTAAAGGGATAAGCTATCAATTCACTGATTAAACTGTAGGTAAAATAATATTTTAAGTTTACAGCCAATACTGTAAAACATTTTTCATTCAGTAATTTTTCTTTTTTCTCCTTTTTTGAGACAGGGTCTCACTTTGTAGTTCAGGCTGGCCCTGAGCTCACTATGTAGCCCAGGCAAGCCTCAAACTCATAGCAACCCTCTTGCCTCTGCCTCCCGAGGGCTGGGATTACAGGCGTGAGCCACTACACCCAGCAATAATTTTTCATTCTTTAATCAATTCATCATTCTTAAAAGCTAGAGTGAAAAAAATTATTTTCCATGAATATCTAATCTTTTTCCCTTTAAATAAAATTTATCAGGTAACATATCACAAAGTCCAAGGGCATTACAAAGAACTCATTAATTGTATTCTAGGAAAAATATCGAATAGTAACTTAAGAAGAAATAATACACATACCACAGCCCTTTTGGTTTTTTGTCTGATAGGCTTTAATCTGTGAGCAACCAAAGGCGATGTGATGCTTCGTAATGAGTGTTTCTGATGACCAAATGTTGACTCCATACCCCTTGTCTTGCTTTGTTCAGAAGGAGGATCTAAGCCAAAAATAGGTTCTTGCTGAATTTTCTCAGGATGACTCTGAAGTCCAGTCATATATTTCATGGTATTCGGCTGTTTTATAGAATGTGCAGTATCAGAAGCATCACAGCCTTTTCTGCCACTTGCATCAGCCCAGGCATTTCTCGACGTGCCCTGCAAATCTGGATGGCCCTGAAAATCTCCGTTTGGGCTAATGTGGTCGGTAGTTTCTCTTATATGAGCTATAATATACAATGAAAAAAGCGTTCAGTAAATAACAAGGTACAGCTAATGTGCTGACTTTGTAGTATTTTTTTAAAATAATTCTTATAAAACAATAGTGTACTATATTTGGTATTTTTGCTAAGTGAGTTAAATACAGTCTCTATTGCCAAAGGGCTATAATTATATGAGAGGTAGATATTTAATTTATTCCACTAGTCACATGCATATATAAACATTTTACTATATATGTAAATTTTGTAACATTGTTATATACCTTCAACATACACAATAAGTTTATTTAAAGACTAGCAAAAAAAGACCTAATTTTTCAAATAAACAAGTAGTTTAAAATGTGACATTAAAAAGATACTAACTTCAAAAGGATGCTGAAGCCAATCTCAAAGGAATACCTTTACTGTATTTTAAAAATGAAGAAAAGCTACTGAAATGAATTTTTTAGTTAAGGGAAAAAAAATTTGTCACTACGGACTTAATATTATTATTTAATATGCCAGGAAATTACACTCATATTTTTAAAAAGTTCTTACTCAACTTTATTTTTATTTATTTATTTTTTGAGACAGGCAGGGTCTCACTTTGTAATTCAGGCTCACCCTGAGCTCACTATGTGGCCCAGACAAACCTCAACTCAGCAATCCTCCTGCCTCTGCCTCCCAAATGCTGGGATTATAGGTGTGAGCCAATACACCCCGCCCTATGGTATATGGTTACTGTGGATCCAACTAGGGACCTTGTGCTTCCTAGGCAGATGCTGGAACCACTGAGCTAAATCTCCAGCCCTGAACTGTATTATTTTTAAAGGACCTTGCACAATTAAAATATATAAAACTCTGTAAGGTCATCTTTCTATACTCAAAAAACTGTGTTAAAAGATTTTATACAGATCTCCTCTACTCTCACCATGATGAAAAAATACTTTGTTCAGATAAAATGTTTTAAAATTACAGCAGCACTATATTATATAAACAAAGTTATTTCTCAGACAAGTCTGAATTAACAAAGAACAACACCCATGCCCACAATAGAAGTGGAAAATTAACTACATTACATAGCAGGTTTATAGTTTACAAAATGAACTTGAAATATCTCCAGCAAGAAAATAAAGATAATTTTCTTTTGGGCTTCTGAAAAATCATCTACATTTCTTCTGAAATAAAGAATAGTCCCTGAGCTGACATAAACTCTGCTTAAATTACAGCCCTTTGTGAGGTAATACGATATTTGATAAAAGTGATCTCCTCCTCCCCATATGTTTCTTTTTCATTCTTTACCATCATTATTTCCCAATCTGTTATGTTCATGAATGGGGAGTGTTTAGCCATCAAGCACTTTATCTATAATGACTTGGATGACAGCTGCTTAAAAATGTTTTAAACAAAAAAGGTTTTTAGTAGCTGGGTAGTTTAGTATGAGGTCACATTGGCAGACTGCAGTTTCCATGTCAGCTTCTACCCCGAAACAGGGTCTATATCTACATTTATAGGAAAATGGATTTACCATAAGGTTAAGTGAAATAAAGAAGGCACACAAGTTTAAATATTGTATGGCTTCTCTTATATGAAAAACCCAAAATATAAATACTAAAGAAACATAAAAAATAATAGGAAGCAAGGAGATCCATCTTTTCCAAATGCAAAGGGAACCAAAAGATAGGGGGAAGAAGGGGAAAGTGATGTAATAAAAGAAATTAAGATGTATTTTGTACATGTAGCAACTCCCCACAATGAATATAATTACAAAACTGCATATATGTGCTAAAAAATATATATATATTTTTTTTACAAAGGTCAATCATTATTTGGCTATTTTATATTTTCTGACAGGGGCTTACACTAGAGGCTGCAAGAGCAGAGAGCTTAGGAAAAAGGTTTCATGCCAGGGCTGCTTGGGTTGGAAGGCTGGCTCCTCTACTTAATGGTTGTGTAGCATATTCAAATTGAGTACAGTGTACAGTTTATTCAACTGTAAAGTACAGTGACAGTATGTTTATTTTTTTGGTGAGTATTTAATAAATCACATGTTCAATATTAAGGTCAGTGGCTGACTTACAGTAAATATTCAAAATATGTGACGTTTTAACTATTGCAATACAGCTTTGCTGAGAATTGTTTTAAGAAAATGCAGATAACTATAGTGCTTGTTAAATATATGGATCATTAATTTTTAATTAAATATTCTATTACATACTGCATTGTTTCTCTAGTGTGAGAAACCAAGTGGAAATAAAGACTAAAATGTACAACAGACATTGGGAAATGGGAAGAAAATGTTTAAATGAAAAGGAAATAAGGGAAGGGGGAGGGGGACAGGAAAGAAGAGACAAGAAAAAAAAGAAAATCAAAGGAGAAATGGCAAGAAAGCTTTTGTACATAATGGGGGAATAGGGAAAAAAGATATATCAGGTACTGGTAGAAATCCCCTATGATAAATATTATTATGTATATCAAAAATGTACCAGTAGATGTTTTGCAAATAAATAAATATACACTTTATTAAAAACTCACCATTCATTTGTAGATTACCAAACCACTGCTGTACCATTTCAGTCTGGGGCACTTGGTCTGAA
Organism: Thryonomys swinderianus; assembly: GCA_004025085.1. NCBI lineage: Eukaryota > Metazoa > Chordata > Mammalia > Rodentia > Thryonomyidae > Thryonomys > Thryonomys swinderianus. The sequence goes on along the minus strand of PVIC010005702.1, from coordinate 13,979 downwards.
AATGGAGTTTTTCCTGGACAAAGATGATTGGAGCTAAAGAGAGAAAATAATACCCAAAAACTAATAAAAATTTATCAGGCAATTGTTTTTTCTTTTTAATGCTGGGGATTGAACTTAGAGCCTTGCAGTTATTAAATGTACTGTATCAAAGCTGCATCTCCAGCCCCAAGGCAACATTTTAAGGTAGAAATACTAGCGAGAGCTAAATGCCTGAATACTACTTTAGAATTACTATCAAAAACATTATTTGTATAGTTATCTCTAAATGGTTCACTTAACATGCCAAAATACCATGGCATGTGATAATGTTTCTATATGGTTACCAGCCTTTCATGATTGAAGCATAACAAAACCACATATAGATCAGAGACAAAACCTTAGTTGCTAGAAAACTTAAGTTTTCATGAGAGAAACAGCACTATGATCCCTCATTATTTAAGTTAGCTTCTACTTTTGTGTGTAGTTATTAGCAGCATACTTTAGGGTTTAGATTTATTTATTTATTTGTTTGTTTATTTGTTGAGACAGGGTCTCGCTTTGTAGTTCAGGCTGGCCCTGAGTTCACTATGTAGCCCAGGCAAGCCTTGAACTCAGCCATCCTCCTGTCACTGCCTCCTGAGTGCTGGGATTACAGGCATGAGCCACCACGCCTGGCTAGATTTATTTATTTTTGAGACAGGGTCTCACTTTGTAGTTCAGGCTGGCCCTGAGCTCACTATGTAGCCCAGGCAAGCCTCGAACTCAACAATCCTCATGTCTCTGCCTCCCGAGTGGGATTACAGGTGTGAGCCACCACGCCCGGCACTGTGGTATGTTATTGACTGCTGATGGGCACAAGTCACCACGCCCAGCATTGTATATGGTTAGCGGGGATCAAACTCAGGACCCTGTGCTTGCAAGGCAGGCGCTGGAACCACTGAACTAAATCTCCAGCCCCCATGCTATAAACTCTTATCATACTTTTTAGTTTGTTTTTTTGAGATAGGGTCTCACTTTGTAGTTCAGGCCGGCCCTGACTATGTAGCCTAGGCTGGCCTTGAACTCAGCAAATCTCAGTGTGCCACCACCTGGCTGAATATACATTTTTAAAAACAAATAACACTTTTAAAAATTTAAAATTAGTACTCTAATTTTCTTCCTGTTTATTAAAATTATGAAATGTGCCTTACGAACATCTGAGTGTTTTAAAAGGCACTAATTGCTTGGTAAACCCCTTTATTTAGATGCCTCATATCTGTGCTAGTACAATGTGTAAGGAAATGAAAACATTTTTGAAAAAATTATTCTTACACTGCTTGATTGTTATCCAGTCTTTCAAAAGATCCAGAACCATTGCATGTCTTTTCTTTAAAGAGGTGGAAAATATTGTCATTATCTTCATTTTCTTCCACTCCTGATCTTTTGGAGTTTGAAAGCATTTCCGCTGAGTGGCATCGTTCCATTGCACATGTTTTTGTTCGAGACTGACGATTAGAACTGCTTGATCTATCAGAAGAATGGGCTCTGCGTAGGTAGCGAGAATGCGGCCTTTCTTCTGCATCTTGGATTACTCTTCCCCTTCTACTATTACTGGTTTCTTCTTGATTTCCCCAATGGGTAAAAAACCTGCTCCTATCTCCTGAAGAAAAATCACTTGAATCTTTATTTCTTGGAAATACTGTCATTTTATTTGGAAGTGGTTGACCAATTAAAAGCCTTCTTCTGTCAAACAAACTACTACCTATACTGGTACTGGAAGAAGCTGTAATTCCAGTAGAAATTGTGGCATGTCCACTATCAATTGAGTCTTCTACAGTCCCTAAATCTCTACTTTTTGTTGAAAAATTTCGTAACATAAAAGGATGGTCCAATATGGAAGACAGACTTAAACGATCTGCTGGATTTCTACGAAGTAACTGGTGAATAAGGTCCTTGGCCTCTTTTGACAAAAAAGCTGGCATTTCATAATCTGCCAGTACTACTTTATTTAATGTGTTCTTGACCGTGTCTGTGTCAAAAGGTGGTCTCCCAATAAGTAATGTATAGAACATACAGCCCAAGGACCAAATATCTGACTCCAGTCCATGTGCACTTCGAGTTGCAATTTCTGGTGAAATATAATTAGGAGTTCCACATAATGTATAATGCTTTTCGTGTGGCATTTGCAACTGAGTTGCCAGCCCAAAATCAGCAATCTTGATGTTCATATTACGAGTAAGTAAAAGATTAGAAAGTGTGAGATCCCGGTGTAATATACCATGAGAATGAAGATACAACAATCCTGTGATGATTTGGTGCATGAAATGTCGAGCTGTGCGGATGCAAAAAGAGAATTTACAACTGAGAAAATCTTGAAGAGTCAGTGTTTCAAGTACAACATGAAACTCAGCTACATATGGCAGAACACTTATTAAATACTAGCTCAGAACTTAGATTTACTAATCAAAATATCATTCTGGTGATATAATAAACCGATGAGCTTTTTCACAGGGTAGTAATTGGCATGGTAAGGCTAACCAGAACTCCATAATAATTAAGAAAATATATGTATAGAATTTAATTAATTGTACAAACAATTCATAAATACATACTAGTTGGAAATAACAAAAACTGCAGCTCCTTTGATGCCTCCTAAACTCTCCCAAATAATATTGACTATGAATAATTTCTGTATATCAGCATACTTTCCTTCTGCATGTTTACATACATTTAAATTTATAGGCTCATTGTTTTTAAACAAATTTATATCAAAATATATACTTTTACTACTTAAATCTCCATTTTACAATATTTCTTACAAATATTTCAGCCAGTCATGGTGATACATGTCCATAATCCCTGCACTGGGAGGCTAAGGCAGGAGGATTGCCCTGAGTTCAATGCTACCCTGAAACTCATGAGACACTGTCTTCATCTGCCTCTCCAACAAATATTTCTATGGCAATGCCATAGATATTTATTTTACTTAATTGCTGATAATGCATATTAGGTTCATTTCTGGTTTTTCTAGCCTACAAAAATAATAGCAATGGCTGTTTATGGTGGCTCAAACCTGCACTTGGGAAGCAGAAGCAGGAGAACTGCTTAGTTTGAGGCTTACCTGAGCTACATAAGTGAGCTCAGGGCCAGCCTAAACTATAAAGTGAGACCCTGGCTCAAAAAAAAAAAAAAAATAATAATAATAATAATAGCAATAAACATCCTTACATATGTTCACTTTCTTACGTACTTGTATGGTGGCTTCTCTACAGTACATTCAAGAAGACAAATCACTGAGTTGAAGTTTGGGAAACTTAATTACTTTCATGCCTTGTCAAGTTATTCTTATATAGGCTACATTTTCATGCACATCCTTGATAATATTAGGTGGTGTCCATCTAAACATACTACTTCAGAATTTTGGTTGGTATCCTCAGTATACTATTTACTAATACTCTATATATAGAGTATTTTTTTCCCTACATTTAGTAGTTATTTCTACTTTGTTCTCTGGGAGTTATCTTTCCATATCACTTTTCTATTTTTCTATTTCATAATCTGTTCTTTTTAGACATGCCTTATATATTTTAGGTAAAATTTCCAATGATATACATATGTGCATGACTACAAAAAATGACTGCATATATGACTATAAAAAAATGTACACATGACTATATAACTATGTAGTTTTTCTTTCTGGAGATATTTTGGATCGAACCCAGGGTCTTGTCTGCCAGGGGGCACTCTACCACTGAGATACATCTCAAGACCATTAGTCAAACATTATAGACATATTTTCCTATCTTTGTCTCTTAACTTTGTTAAGAACTGATTAGTTTTTTTTCCTTTGTATCTTTTCTTATTCCTGTTTAACATTACTATGGCCTTTTAAATTATAAAATACTCTGAAAAATACAGTAATGGTCACCAATATGTGTATAGAATTTTTTTCCAATTTGTATCACTTTCTCAGAATACATTTCTAACAATGGAACTTGGATTACAGGATATGAACATTTCTATAACTAAATGCATATGACCAAATTATTCTCTGGTACATATAAATCTACAAAGAAATTATTAGCACCCATCTTTCTTATCTGCAATCTCGGCTAACAAGATAACTTAGTTTGACAATATACAGACCTTACTTAGTTTTGATATCAACTTTAAAAAACTCTAAGAAATGGGAAATTTAAAACTAACTTTGTATTTCAAAGTATGGCATTATTAGGTAACATAATGATTTTGTGATTACTAATTCCCAAAAATTTGTATTTTATAAAGATATATCCTAAAATATATAAAAAGAGGTCTATGATTTACTTCAACTATTCAACTGAGTTATGGGAGTAAGAAGGGTATAGACCCATAAGTCTATATTGTAGTCCACAGTTTTTGATAGGTAAGTGATAAGTTTAAGATGTCTTATTACTCATGTTTCACATTTTCTACAGTAAATGTTTTCAATGGTTATTTGTGCTTCATGAAGGGACTACAGTCATCAATTGCATTTTGAAAAGCTTCCCAGATGTAAAAGGTAAACAGGAAAATGCTACCACTGATTTAATCTAAAATGTGTTTTGGAATAGATGAATAACATTTATTTCTGTAATATCTGAATTTTTTGTAAGTCATTGATTATTTTGGAAGTAAAGAACTCCTTTTCTAGCCTGAAGTAATAATAAGTAACTTTGCTAAATATTTGAAAGTAGCTCATTCTTTAAAACCACATTTTGAGTAGTAGGGTGTTTATTTACCATCAAAGAAAAGTAGCTTACCTTCATTTTCCGAGAAAGGTTTCATTCTGTTCTTGAGATACCTGTTCATTTCTCCATTATGACACATTTCTAAGACCAGGTATACATAATTGTTATCTTCAAAGTAGTTATAAAGCTGAAATGTGAAAGAGTATAATAAATTAAAATATTCAAAAATTTGATTTCCTTGGCTACTTCTGTAAAACATGAATCTCACAGCTGGACCAGGTGGCACATAATCTCAGCTGTTGGGAAGGCTGAGGTGGGAGGATCACAAGTTTGAGGTCACACTGGGCAATACAGCGATACCTCATCTCAAAAACAAACAAAAATCTTGTACCTTACCTCTAAGATAGATGGATGCTTCAACTGGCAATGTATTTTCACTTCATTTTGCACTCGCTGTACCATCCCAGCTTTGTACATGGCTTTTTTATCTATCTAAAAATAACAAGACATTTAAATGTTGACAATAAACGTTCCAATATGAAATTGTCAAGTCAACTTTGAAAATAAAGTGTGTACTTCTTTAAAATAGTCTAAAGTCCTCTTATATTTGTGAGGTCAAAGTATACTGTTGTCTAACTCCCACTCCACCTCTCCATTGGGTGTGCCCACAGTATTCTAACACTTTTTCAATTTAAACAACTTATGAGTAAAACTGTCCATAAGGAAAAGTACAAATATGTATGCCCAAGCTTTACCACCAAATTTCCTTTTCTCTTTCCAATAGGTTTAAATAGTAATTCTTAAATTACTTGTATTTATGTTTTTCTAGTAGACTGATTTCTATCAAGAACAGCATTTTAGATTGTTAACTACCTCAAGTATATCATTATTATAAAACAATTATTTACTCGACATCTACCCATAACTCCAAGTATGCATTATCACAACATATGCCAGGTGTACAGAACTTTAATGAACACAGGACTGGTCAGCAAGACGAAGGCTCTCCTAAAACGTCCTAAACTCCTGAACTTGGCATTACTGTCTGTTGCCCATGCACTAAGTCCTTTATGCCACTATCAAAGAGTTGTAGGTAAGGAGCTTGTGACATCTTACATAGCACACCCCTCTACTTACTTGTGAAGTACGAGAAACGCTGATTAATTTATCCTTACCATTTTTATTGCAACTTCCAAACCAGTGTGAATGGATTCAGCTCTGTAGACACCAGCAAACGATCCTTTACCAAGCAGATTTCCAACTCTAAAATCCTTAAAAATTAAAAACTCTGTGTTATGATTCACAGGAGAAAGCAAGCAAGAAAGAATGGAACTGGGAAAAGCTAACATGGGTCAAAAGGCTATTTATTACACCTCAATACAGCAGTTGTCTGGGGTCGAAGGCATGGTGATGCTTTGCGCGACCTCCTAAGCTTGCAGGCCGGGCTCGAGCTGGCACCCTAACAATCGGGCTGCCTCAACCTGGTGCGGCTTCAGCACCCTCCTCCCACCTCCAGCCAACCCCTGGGAGCCGCTGGCCGGGCCCGATTCCCGCCGCAGCTCCCGCCAGGCTCAACCGCCATCCCCTTGGGGAAAGGGGGAGAGGAGAAGAGGGGAGGGGTCGTGCCGAGCTCCAGCGCGGCAGCTCCGGCGGGAGCGCTGACAGGAAGCTGCGGAACCGGGGCCGTCGCCTCACCCTTGGCCGCCAGGGGCGGGACGCTCCGCCCCCAGACAGCCGGCCTGGTCTGCGACCCTCCCTAGGAACCTGGCGCCCGCCCCGCGGCCGTTAGCGTCCCTCGTTCCCCTTCCCACGCAGCCTCGAGACCCGTCCCGCCGCAGACTGCAGTGCAGGCACCTCGATCTTCTCCCCTATATAGGCCGCCATGTTTCCAGGCCCCGCCGGCGCTCCCAGGACCAGCTCCCTTGTACGCAGCCCCTTCGAGGTAGCGCTCCAAGCAGCCAACCGGTCCTGGTGCCCATCAGGCTCTACTCTTCAGGCCGCCGCTCTCGGCGACGACGCCAAAGCCACCGAAAGGTCTCCGAGACACCTGGAGAGGCAAGGGCAGTGCCTCTGCGCTCCCATTTTGAAAAACTCCCGCCGGTTGCCTTCCGAGCCAGCGGGCGGTGACGTAACGAGGCCGACGGCTCCTGATAGGCTGTGCCGCAGCGCGCATGCGCTCCAGGCCCCCTCGGCGGTCCCGAGTTCCGGTCCCGAGTTCCAGCCCCGGAGCCCGGTGCGGCCCGGATTCCGGGGAGTTGGTGTCTGCGGCCTGCTCTAGGCAGACCCGCTGCAAGGCAAGCCTTGGGGAAGGACACGTGTAATCGGCAGGTTACTCACTTCACAATTCCAATTCCAGAAACTTCTTCCAATTCCAGAAAAGATCTGAAATTATTGCAGGAGGTGGAAGTGCTTGCCTGGTACGCGCGAGGCCTTGGTCTATTTTTCCTAGCGTCATTTAAAAAACACGTACACAAAACGGAAAACTATTTTAAAATTTCAAATCTCTACATTTGGCAGAAAGCACAGGAAAAAAAAAATGAAAAGTTGCTTTACCGAACACCGGTGACGCCTCTGTAGCTTCGTCTGTAGTATTGTTTTGTTTTTTAACTGTAATTGCTTGTGGTATTTCAAGAAAACAAGTAGATGCCAAATAACGATTCTACCGTCAAGGAAAATAAGACAGTTTATTCTGACCAAATAAGAGTAACCTAAATCCAGGAATACAGATTCGAGTTGCTCGGGAAAAATATAAAAAGTAAACAAAAAACAAAGGTAATCAATGGGTGGATAGGTTGTTACGGCTTCCCACTGGCTGGTTAAGATATAGACGGGAAACATACCATTGGACTGAGTCACTGCATTCCTGGGGAGAAGATTGGTCAAACCAGAGATCTGTTCCTTTACCTAAGTGTTTTGGGAATGTTAGGTAAGATCTAAGAGATCAGAACTGTTGGCTTGTTTCTTTAAGGTCTTAAGTAGCCTTTATCTCCTTATCTCCCTGCCTGTCTGCATTTTAATCTTTTTTTTTTTTTTTTTTTTTTTTTTTTTTTTTTTTTTTTTTTTTTTTTTTTTTTTTTTTTTTTTTTTTTTTTTTTTTTTTTTTTTTTTTTTTTTTTTTTTTTTTTTTTTTTTTTTTTTTTTTTTTTTTGAGACAGGGTCTCACTTTGTAGTTCAGGCTGGCTCTGAGCTCACTATGTACCCCAGGCAAACCTCGAACTCAGCAATCCTGTCTCTGCCTCCTAAATGCTGGGATTACAGGCGTGAGCCACCACGCCCGGCAAGCACTTTAATCTTTAAAGAGTTTTATAGTAGTAGTTTCTTCAGGAATGTCTAATCTCACACTCCAGTTTTAATAAACTCGTATTATGTCATATATATAGTAACATAAGGCGTGTTTCACGTGTTGTGTTTGAATCAAGATGGGGATGGTGCACTTTTTGCAGATGAGATTATTGTGACTTCAGGGCGGATACATAATAGATCTAGTGCATATACTTAGATCTTTTTCTGAATCGATAGATACGTCAAGTTTATCTACATTTGTGTACATGGTAGCTAGTTTTTAAAATTCTGTTTAGTGAAAAATAAAAATTTCCACTTGAGTTCTGGCGATCTTTCTTTAAAGGTTATATATTGTAATGCTTGATCAGTTCTCATTTTGCTCCCAGATCCCAATCTTCCAGTTAGATTTTATTTTGCAGCTGATTCCTTGAATTATATTAGAATATATTTCATATACTATTTCCTTTCAGTCCTTATTTCAAAGTATGAATTTCTTAAGAACAAGGAGTATACTCAATGAGGGGATCAGGATTAAAATAAAGATGTGTTTAACACCAATCAACAGTATTTTATGTTTCATGTTCCTAATTGTGAATTGTTTCTATAATCTCATTTTTACTATATTGTTTCTGCCTTCTGGTACAAATATAGGTTACATTTACCTGTCATATCTTTAGTCTCTAATATGAAAGAATTCCTCAACATATCTTTATTTTTTATTTTTTTAGTTTTTTGAGACAGGGTCTTGCTTTGTAGTTCAGGCTGGTCCTGAGCTCACTATGTAGCCCAGGCAAGTCTTGAACTCACAGCAATCCTCCTGCCTCTGCCTCCTGAGTGCTGGGATTACAGGCATGAGCCACTATGCCCAGCAGCATATCTCTATTTTTTATGACACATTTTTTAAATGTCAGGTATTTCATTTATTTAATTCCAGCATTAATGTTGCATAATTGACCAAAAACTATAGATTTTCAAGTTTTACAATGTGAATATTTGACATATATTGTGAAATGACTAAGTGGGTAACTCATCCATCACCCACTTAGTTTCCATTTGTGTGTATGTGTGTGTGATGTGCAGGTCAATTACTTTATAGAGTATTCCCTAACTTGGGTTTATCTGATTAGATTCAGGTTATTCATGCCTAATTATTGTAATCTATTTGGTTCTCTGTCATTTCTTTATCAGTATTACTCTGTTTTAGTTGCAATAGTCTAATAGGATTATATAAATCTTGATATGGAACAGTCAGTCTCTAATCTCATTTTTCTTACCATACCTCAACAGTTCTTGCTTGGCCTTTTGCATTTTAATGTAAACATTTGCTTGCCAGGATCAAAAAAGACAGCTATTGAGAATTTGAAGTTACTTACATTGTACTAAAGTTATAATGGTATTTTATCTATAAATCAGCTTAGGGAGAACTATATTTATAGTGTGACATCTCTGAATCTTTGAGTATAGTATATGTCTTCATTTAAATCTATTTTAATATCTCTGTAATGCTCTATAATTTTTTTGGGGGGGGAGTGCTGAAGACTCAACCAAAGGTCTTTACATGGAGCTTTATTCCTAGCCCCTTCTTATAGCAAAACACTTACTGGTACATTTTAGGCATACATAACACTCATCATAGGGAATATACACCTGTACATGATACCTCCTGCTTCTTTTTTCTTCTTCCCTCAAGCCCTCCTGCCCTCCCTGTGTACAAAAGCTTTGTCTCAGTTTCTTCCATTTTAATTTTTTAAACTTGTGCTTTTCTTCCTTTGTCCCTTTCTCTTCCCTTGTTCCCCTTCCCATTTGAACATTTTCTTCCCATTTCCCAGTATCTGTTACAAATTTTAGTCCTTATTTCCATTTTCAGTTTTTGATGAGGAACAAAGCAGTATTTCAACATGTGAGTCTGACTTATTTCATTTGAGTATGATCTCAAGGTCTATCCATTTAGATATAAATGTCTGAAGCTCATCCTTCTTTATGGCAGAAGGATACTCCATTTCATTTAAAAAAAATAAAAGACACATCTTTACCTGTCCACTGGTTAATGAGCATTGAGCTGTTTCCAAAATTTAGCTATTAAAAACTGTGCCACTATAAACTTGGGTGTATATATACTACTGTGATGTGATGCTTTTAATTCTCTCAGGAAAATATCAAAGAAGGAGAATTGCTGGATGAAATGAAACTTCTCGTTTTAGTTTTTTGAGAAATTTCCACAGTCATTTTATCAGTCTATACTCCCACCAAAAAGGGAGGTTTCCTTTTTCCCCACAGCCCAGCCAGTATTTGTTATTGGTTGATTTCAGGCCAAGGATTGAGATGCTCCTGCCTTACCTTTGTTGCCTCTGCTATTCTAGGTCTCTTCTGAGCCCAGATGGATTTTAGGATTGTTTTTTCCTAATTCTATAAGAAGTAACACATTAGATCTTCTCTGTATTTCTTGTAGAATTCAGTAGTGAATCCATCAGGGCCTGGACCTGTCTTTGTTGGTAGTTTTTAATTATATCTTCAATTTCATTGGCTCCTATCGATTTACTTAGAACATATTTTCTTGATTCAGCTTTGGTTGTTCACATGTATCTAGGAATTTATCCATTTCTTCTGTATTTTCCATCTCATTAAAATACAGGTTCTCCAAGCAGGTATTGATGATCTGGATTTCTGCAGACTCTGTTGTGATTTCACCACTTTTATTCTATTGATTTGAGTCTCCCCTTTTTTTTGGTAAGGCTGGCTAAAAGTTTGTCAATTTTATTTCATCTTTGAAAGAACCAACTCTTTGATTCATTGATTCTTTTTATTGTTTTTTTTTAGCATCAAGTTCTGCTTTGAGCTTTATACTTTTCTCATACCAGTTTTGGGCTTAATTTGATCTTCTTTTTCTGAGTTTTTTGTGGTTGTTTTGTTTTGTTTGTGGTATTAAGGATCAAATTCAGTACCTCAAACTTGTCAGGCATGTGCTGTGCCACTGAGGTACATCCCTGGCCTGCTCTTCTTTTTCTGAAACTTTGAGTTTCAACATTAGGTTATTTGAGCCCACACTGTTTTCCTGATATGAATATTCACTATCAATTTCCCTTATAGGACTGCTCAGATTGTGTCCCTTAAGTTCCAGTATAATCTCTTTTTAATTATATCTGTGATGCATTGGTTGTTAGGAGGGTGTTATTTAATTTTCATATGTTTTTAAGGGTTCTCTGGTTTCTTTTGGCATTGATTTCTAACTTTAGTGCACTGTGTTCTGATTAATATGCATGATATCATTTCAGTTCCTTTGTACTTAATTAAATGTGTTCTATGAGCTACTCTCTGGTCTATTTTGGATAATGTTCCATGTGTCGCTGAGAATAATGTGTACTCTGATGCTGTGGGGTGGAACCCCATTACAATTGTTATAGTGCTAATTTGAATATTCATGTCCAATAAAGTTTGTTTTATATAGTTTAGTGTGATGGCATTTTGTGCATATATATTTAGGACTGTTATCTCTTCTTGCATTGTTCCCTTTACAAGAATGTAGTGACCTTCTTTGTCTCTCTTAATCAGTCTTGGCTTGAAATGCACTCTTTGCAAATAAAGACCTCTGCTTTTTTCCAGGTTCCTGTAAAATGGAGTACTGTTTTTCCTTCTTTGATTTTTAGTCTATGAATTTCTTTCTTTCTTTCTTTCCTTTTTTTTTTTTTTGAGACGGTCTCACTTTGTAGTTCAGGCTGGCCCTAAGCTCACTATGTAGCCCAGGCAGGCCTCAAACTCGCAGCAATCCTTCTGCCTCTACCTCCCAAGTGCTGGGATTACAGGCATGAGCCACCATACCCAGCACTGTGGTATGTGGTACTGGGGATCCAACTCAAACTCGGGAGCTTGCACGTGCCAGGCAGATGCTGGTACCACTGAACCAAATTGCTAGCTACTTTTTTTTTTTAATCTGTATCTACCATAGAGTCATTGAGCATGTTTTTCCTATGGTCATTATCCTGTAGTTATCTGAGAAATTGTTTGCTTTAATTTTTTTCTAGAGCTTCTTTCATCTGCTTATTTTCACTTTTTTTGTTTTGTTGGTTTTGTTTTTTATTGAATACAGAAATGTATTTATTAATACCCAGATTATTAATTATTGTTGACATTTAGAGTAATAATTATTATTTCTATCACTGAACATATTTATTTTTAGTTGTAATGCATTCTGGAAATTACACTCAATCTACTTTATTTTTTATTTAATCTTCCTTGTGGTATATGTGTTTACTTTGTATTTCATAAACAATTAAAACAAAAACATGAGTAAAGATGCCAAAAGTGAAATTATAAAATTTTAACAATTCGCAAAAATCAGATGTCACAGCCAATGGAGATAAATTTATGTAATGTATTTTTGTACTTTCATTTATAGTTCTAGCTAATGTAATACAAGCTGTTATATAGTACATCCAGACTGTTCAATTTAGACATATTTTTTAAAATTCAGGCTAAATTAAAATGAATTCTTTCTTTGTTATTAATCTTTTTTAAATTGAATTATTTATTGGTACAATTTATATACTTCTCACAATCACATATAACATTGGGGAATTTGTACATGACACAATTCTCATTTTTACCCATATCCCTACACACCCACACCTCCCCACCCCCTTTATACATACTCTTTTTCTTTCTGAATCATGTTTATTCTGTCCCCTCATTACATTCCCACAACAAATTTCCTATGGAAATTTCCCATTCTACAAAAACTGTCATACTTTCTAGAGCTCATTTGCATTTACAGGTGTTCATATCAAAGAGAAAATCTGGTGTTTGCCTGTGATCTAGTGATTTCACTTATTAGTTTATCCTCTAGGTGTCTCCATTTGCACATAAATGAATTGATCTTGTCATTCTTTATGGCAGAATAATACTCAATTTTATTAAAAACCCACATCTTTATCCACTTTCCAGTTGATGGGCATTTGGGTTGTTTCCAAGATTGAGCTATCACGAATTGAGCTGCTATGAACAAGGGTGTACATCTGTCTTTCCAATGTGATTTTTTAAATTTTGGGGGGGTATATTCCTAGCAGGGGGATAGCAGGTTCAAAAGGGACCGCTAGTCCTAGTTTTCTGAGAAGTCTTCACACGTATCTCCACAATGGTTGCACAAGTCTGCAATCCCACCAAGAGTGGAGAAGGGTTCCTTTCTCCTCACAGCCATGCCAGCATTTATTGTTGGTTGATTTTGTGATAGCAGCCATTCTTTGTGGAGTGAAATGAAATCTCAGTGTTGTTTTCATTTGCATCTCTTGAATGACCAGTGATGTTGAACATTTCTTCATATGCTTCTTGGCCACTTTGACTTCTGCCTCTGAGAAGTGTCTGTTCATTTCAGATGCCCATTTTTGAATTGGATCTTTAAACTTGGGGAGATTGTAGATAATAGCCCCTTGTCTGATAAACAGCTAGTAAAGGTTTTTTCCCATGTTGTTGGTTGTCTTTTTAGTAGAGCCAGTGACTTCTTTGGCTGTGCAGAAGCTTTTCAGTAGGATGAGATCCCATTTGTTGATTCTTTATGCTAGTTCTTGTGCTATAGAGGTTTTATTCATAAAGTCTCTGCCTAAGCCAATGTCTCCAAGAGTTTAACCTAACCTGTTTTCCAGCAGGCTTATTGTTTCTGTTTTAATGTTTAAGTCTCATATCCATTGTGAGTTTAGTTTTGTGTATGGTGAGATAGGTCTAGCTTTAGCTTCTGGCAGGTTAAAGCCCAGTTTTTCCAGCACCATTTGTTAAAGAGGCTGTCTTTCCTCCATTGGGGATGTTTGCCTCCTTTGTCAAAGATAAGGTGTCTTACAAGATCAATCCATTTAGGTGCAAATGGAGACATCTGGAGGATATACTAATAAGTGAAATCAATAGATCACAGATAGACAATTTCCGGATCTTCTCTCTGGCATGAACATCTGTAGATACAAATGAGTTCTAGAAAGTAGGACAGCTTTTATAGAGTGGAATATTTCTATAGGAAACTTGGTGTGGGAATGTGATGAGGGGAAGGAA